>JANHFT010006364.1:12861-34072 GCA_032467955.1 Pseudoxenodon macrops
TCATTTCATTTGGTTTCGTTTGCTTTCGTTTGCTTTCGTTTGCTTTCGTTTGCTTTCGTTTGCTTTCGTTTGGTTTGGGGGAGGGGGAGGGGGGAGATTGCTGTTCTGTTTTATTGTTTATATTAATTCAGGCTGCTTTGGGCTGTTGTTATTATATGTTTTGAATAGTTTTATCTGATATTGGATTTTTGTAAGCTGCCCAGAGACTGTTGATCTGGGCAGCTATAGTAAATTCAATTAAATAAATTAATGTCATGCTTTCCTGTTAGCAATTACATTTAATTCCATTTTTTATCCAAAGCACTCTAACCACTACTCACTAGTAATAGGTAGTCACTATAATATAAGCACAGACCAACAAATCAGTTGTTAACTCCACAGAGGTATGTCCACAACTGACCTCACAGGAGATGAAGGAAAGTGATAAAACATATGTCAACATATATAAATATGTTTATTAAACCCATTCCTTCTGCACTTGTGTCAGTAAGAAAGGAAAAGTTTATGTCATGACATCAGCACATATGTGTCACCATCCTGAAGCCATCTCATGTGATTGTGGATACCTATGGGTAGAATTAATGGAATAACATGAAAAGTCTTTCAAAAGAGCTCAGAATTCAGAAAGAGGTTCAGGCTTTGAATTGGTATGCTAAGGATGCTAATGAATGGATAGTAACTATTTCAAAAGAGATCAAAAGAAGATGCAAGGAGTACATTAAAACGCTATACAGGAGAGCTGTCAACATCTAAGATACCTTAGAAGATATTCCCCACTTCAAGAGCTTCTAGTATTAAAGGGTGCTTAGATTAACACTCCATTTATTATCAAATCAGAAAGCTCCAGGAACTGATGAAATACCCACTGATATATGCTTAGAAATAGAAGAATATTAAATCAAGGTTATAACCAAGCTATGTTAGCAAAGCTGGAAAATGACAAAATGATCAACTGATTGGAAGAGGTCTACATCCAGTGGTGGGATTCAGGCAGTTCGCACCACATCTGGAGAACCGTCTGCTACCTTTCTGAACAGTTTGGTGAACTAGTTGTTGAAAGAAATCATTAGGGCAGAGAACTGGTTGTTAAATTATTTGAATCCCACCACTGTCTACATCTATATTCCATTACTCAAAAAAGACTTGTTAGAATATAGAAACTATAGTACAATTTCCTTAATTTCACATGCTAGCAAAATAATCATTAGGACCATCCAACCCAGATAGAGACTAAGTGGGAAAAAGGATGCCAGATGTTGAAACTGGCTTTAGCAAAGGCTGAGAAACATGAGACATTACCGCTGATGCCCACTGGATAATTGAGAAGGCCAAATAATACCAAAAAGAAATTATTATATAGACTACAGAAAAGCTTTTGATTGTAATGATGATGTCATGATGTGGAATGTGCTAAAAAATGGGAATCAAGTTAAGGATGAATAATGTCAGAAAACTGCATAAACAAGACAAAATAATATAAAATTGACTTATTTGATCAGCAACAGGACAATAAGTACTTTTACAAAATACTGGAAACTCACTATGGCTATTTCTTGAAAATGAATAAAACTGAGTTAATGACTTCTGGATTTGCCCATTGCAAAGGGTTGGATATGGGAAGAAGTGATCTATGCAATATAATTTCAAAGTAGGATGATGATATTAAGTCTATTTGTAATTGCTGTGAAAAAGCACTTTTTAATTTCGTTTTTTTCTCCTCATACTTTCTGAAGTTTCTATGTTTCCTTTCCATTTTTCTTTTTTGTATCTCTCTTTATTTTAATCTCATTCTCTACTTTTATTAATATTTTTTTTTATTATTGTTTTAAAAAATTCAACAAAATCACTTAAAATTAATGGGGAAAAATATTACTCCCTGTACATTTCATTGTCCTCGGGAGAAATGTTTCAGGTCAGGAAGACACAGGACAGACAGAAGTAGGACAAATATACTGCTCCAGGTTTGCAACGAGTGTGACAAGGTTGCATACTCTCCCCTTATTTATTCAACATATGCAGAATACATAGTAAGGGAAGCTGCTTTGGAAGAAGATTAGCATGGCTTTAAAATTAGAGAAATAAACATTAAAAACATTTGCTGCATTGGTGACCCTATCTTGATAGCAAAAATGCAAAGGATATGCATACTCTAAAGTACTTAAAACCAAAGAGCACCATGAAAAAATGGGAACAAAATTAAATATAAAGAAAACCAATCTAATCACAGCAGTAATCAATCAAAGTCAGCAATCTAATCTTTCTTTCTTTCCTTCTTTCTCTCTCCTTCCTTCCTTCACTGAACAACCATCAATAGTAAAGGAGCAAGCAACTTACATTTTGTGTAGGGATGTGTTTTTTCTTCCAACTATTCATAAATACCCTTCCTTCCTTCCTTCCTTCCTTCCTTCCTTCCTTCCTTCCTTACTTACTTACTTACTTACTTACTTACTTACTTACTTACTTAATCCATGAATGTATTGTATACTATTATTTTAAAAACCTAAAACTGTAAATGTTGGTTCTACAAAGATGAACAAAGGAATACAATTCTTTCTTACAATACTTTTACCTTCTGCACAGAATTGTAAAAAGAAAATGCATTTGTGCACCATTAAGTCCTCCCAAAAAGCATTATAGGAAGATGACTTCCATTCTCCTGTCATAATGCATCAGTGGTCTCATATATTATAATATACTGAATATATTAGAACTGTAGTATATGAAATATTTTAGGACAGTTAGACTCATGTCCTTCAAATATATTTTGAATTATAATTTTCACAGCCTTATATTATTACTTCGGTTTACTAGGGTTTATGGCTGATGAAATCCAAAATATTTGGAAGGAACCAGTTTCATCATACCTGATATTTAATCCGTAGTGGAGCCTGAAACAGTTTGGAGAACAGTATTGAGAATGAAGTCATGCATTTATACAGATGCTTAAACAAGCAACATATCACTTTTCTCACACAGTGCTCTTACTCAGAAACAGTTTCTCTAACTAAAAAGAGAATTTTAACAATAATGTACAATACAGAAAACGTTTTCAGAATGCTTTGTTCTCAATATATCAAACAAGTGGTGGCTTGTTATATCTGTATTATTTACAAACATCATTGATTTTTCTCTGCTGTGGGATGAACTCTGCTTTCCCAAATACACAATTTATTTTTATAATATATCCACATCTTGCTACAAATCTAACTTTGTGACACACTATGGGCTATCTTTTAAAGAACCTTTTCACCAAAGTATTTCCCTTGGTAAATTTCTATTCAATTCTTCTAAATAAACTCCCAAATACAACTACAAAGAAAATTACTCTAAATTAAGGAACAGTAAATAGAAGAAAAAGAAGATGGATACCGAAGAAGAAAATATGGCATCAAATTAGGCAGATAAATTATTCATTAAAAAAAGAACTTTCTCAAAAAAATAAATTGTCAGGTCAGCCGTAAAATGTTTAGAGAAGCCAAGGAATGCTGATATATATGGAGAGGTTATAGAAATCAGGAAGTTTTTAAAACAAATCCCTCAAAGAAGATTTGTTCATTAATGTTGCCTCTCAAAACTACCACTGTCTATAGAATCCTGCCTTTCATAGTTTCAATCTCATTTACTTTTCTAACATATTACACCATATCTACCTATCTATATATATATCCAAATAATCTGCTGCTGTACCCAATTACATTATACTTGATTTGCAAAATTATATAAAGAGGGGTTATATCCCCCTCTGTCTTTAGCCATGTTTCTTATCACTAGCACCATAACAAATCAATTTGTGCTTCAGCTGAATTCTGTACTGGTATCTGGTTTAAATGATTTTTTTAAACAATTCTCCTATAATATGAACAAAAATACACTGAGTGCTCAATTTATCAGTTTAGACTTTCCAAATACAGTTCAAACCAATGCTGGAGATGCCCACAATCAATGTATGTTTATGTGCTTGGCTGGTCAAGTCTACTGAAGGAAATTGAAGCTCCATTTTTCTGAAGTTATTTGGGATGAGTGTGGATCTATTAATTCTAAGAAAGTGAACAGGTAACATTATCTCAGCCTCCTGCAGTTTAGATGTTAGCCCTTCCTGACTGGTGAAAGTCTGCAGGAAGGGATCAGTGGGACATCTTTGTGATTTTTACAAGGATCAATAATCAACACCTGGCGTATTTGCAGAAATGAGGAAAGTTATATTATGAGAAAAGAACTAGGAAATTTAAACAAAATGTGGAGCAGATGATAGAAAAGCTGTCTCAATGGCTTTATGGCTTCAAAGAACAGCAATAAAATAGTTTCACTGAGCAAAGTTTAGATCTAGTTTAGCTCCTCAATTGAGCTCTGTGCATTTGTTTACATCTTCAGCTGGTCTGCATTCCCAGGTGAAATGTAATCAATAACAATAAAAAAATCAAAGATCTTAGATAATGTACATTTCCCTGTTCGAGGTACAGAAAATTGACATAATTTAAACTAACATTGCTAGCATTGTTTTATTGGAGCATCAGATTGAAATGAACTGGGAATACATATTGAATAGCTTCTTGTTCTTTTTCCAATATTCAGAACCATGAAAGGCTTTTAATAATGCTATTGAATCTATCCTAAAAAGTGCTATTATATATACTTTTCAGATTGTCTTTGGTACTCCTGTGAGACCTTTGGCAAATCACTGTTTATTTTTTCACAGACCATTTGTTAAAATTGCACCAGGTCAGCCTGCACTTGTTCCAGTGTCTGTATGAAATTCATCCTTTTATAGATATGAGAATCTGGAGAATTCTTTATTGCCTACCAAAGACAATCTAGCCAATTCACATAACAGATGCAGTGGGGAAATGAAGGTTAGAAGCAATTCACTGTAGCACAAAAGCACACTGAAACACACTTGAATGATGAGCTATGAAATTGATCTCCAAAGATGGATGCAGTTCATTCAAAACAAAATCCGTCTTTTTTTTTAGATTGAAAAATGTAAGAAAATGTAAGGGTGTACAGGAACGGAAACAGAATGCACCTGGAAATAAGCAGTTAAGCCTGTCAGAGATTAATACATTTATTATCTAATTAAATACATAATGTGAAGACCGTGAATGCACCTTGCACCCCTTCCCTTCACTGTTCCTTTCAGTGAACTTCTCCCATCTCTACCTGTATCTAACCATGATTATCTTTATAAGGCTGTCAGGCCCTCATTGAGACAGGTTTAAGTTATTCTGTGTTGTTATTGTTTTTCTTGTTTCTCAAAAATTAAAAATATCAACACCACACATGATGTGAATAGAGGCACTGTTTTTCAGCTGACTTGTCCCAGAGCCTGGCATTGGTTAGAGATGAGAGAGAGTTTGTGGTCCAAGGTCACCCAGCTGGCTTTTCTGCCTAAGAAGCAACTAGAACTTGGGTCTCCCCTCTCCTGGTCCAGAAGCTTGAGCATTTTGATATGTGGCCCTTGTGTTCTTAGATTTAATAGTCTTGAACTGATATTTTCCTCTTTATTCAATCCCATCCAAAAAGAGCTTTGGAGTCAGTCCAAACATTTGGGCTTTGTTACTCATTGCTTTGTGGGGTAGTCAAATAAGTGGTAGTATCAGGGAGCTGGACAGCTAACCCCACAATGCTACGCCTTCAGGCCTCATTCTGAATTAGTATAAAAGAGAAGAAAAGGAATAGCATGCAATTAATCAAGTAAGTAAGTAAGTAAGTAAGTAAGTAAGTAAGTAAGTAAGTAAGTAAGTAAGTAGTTAGAAATTGTATCTTCTCAAGATAAGACTTGCATCCTTCCTCATCAAGCCAACAAATCATTATATACTTTCACAAAGTCTTACATTTAAGAGAACAATCTCATTTTTCTAGGAAAAATGACTCAGTGAGGGTCAGGAAGTACATCCAATTTACTTGTTATTTTTATCCAGTTATTTCAACTGATAGAAGCACACACAGTTTGCCACTTGTATTATTTACTTCCTAAATGAAACATCTCTGTATACCCACTCAGCTCAAAGTTTAATTTACCAGGCTAGGCTTAAGTCCCAAAAAATAAAGAGGCACCCCACTGCACACAGCACCTTGCAGTATGTGATGGTTCCAAAGAACTACAAGTCTCATACATTTTAATATAAATATAAATATAAAATTTGCATAATTGTTACAAATAATAGTTTTAATAACATGGGTTTCTCTTTGTTACTCAGTGAAGTTATTTTTCTACATTCAGGGAAGTATGATTAATGATTGTAACTATGATTTATGATATTTGGCCTATTACTTGCTGTTTATATGTACACTGTCAGATTATGCACTGGAGATAAATTCCTTGTGTGCCAATCACACTTGGCCAATAAAGAATTCTATTCTATTCTATTCTATTCTATTCCATGCTATGCTACTCCACTCTATTCCCCAAGGAAGATTTTTTATCTAACATATGGTACAAATAATATTTTAGTACCTTCCAATATTTCACTGCCATTTATTTTTAAGTTATCATGGGGGATAGCTATCACATAAAAATCTTACCTGTACATGAAAAATCATCAATCCGAATATATCCTGGGACACAGTTGCAGCGATATGATCCAGGCAAATTAACACACACTGTATTGGCATGACAATAATGCATCTTTGCAGCACACTCATCAACATCTGCAGGGAAGAAAAAAAACCTCTCATGACACTGCAATCAGATGTACAACTCCTACTTTCATAGATGCACAATTGTAATAGGAAACATGCTATATACAAGCATCCAAAATATATTCCTAAAACCAGAATATTTGGAAATTTAATTCTGCTATCAACCTTGGATGTATTTCTGCTTGTTGTCATCTTTAAATATAATATAAAAATATGCTTTAAGTGCTTTTTAAAAATATTTCTCTATCACTCTACCACCAATCAAAAGTGGACAAAATGTAGAAATTAAAATAGGAAAAGAAGGAAAGTTAACTATTAACATTTAATTAAGTCAATCACAATAGATTATTTAAATGACAAATCCAAGTGCCTCTCGTACTACTTGCTCGATTTTTTAGCCAGAATTTCCAGATGAAATGTGTTGTGCCAAAGATAAGTATCACATATTGAAAGTTGTAAAAAGCTGAAAACCTGCTTGGGACATTATAAAGTGTAATGGAGATATTCAAATGATTTGTCTAGAAAAAAATGTATTATTCCTGAAACCAGCACTGCTCCAAAAACCTGAACCATTTAACTTTGGATAAAACTATCAAGTAGCATCTTCAATCTCAACTGGAAAAAAAAATGGATTAACATTTAAAAATTAATGTCCCAGATATCCATCTATTCTTCTGAAGCAAATATCCATTGTTCAAATGAATTCAACAAAGCAACATTCCTTATAAGAATATAATTTTGAATTGTGTAAAATGAAACTCTAGTGATTCCATTATCTTCTAACTTTTAATATAATATGATCATGGTAAAATTTGCTGACATCCAGGGAATTCTCAACAGCTTTTTAAAATTATCATATTAAAAGGAGCACCTAAAATAGCTTTGGAAGAGAAGGCTTGCCATTTATCTCTGAAATTTAAAAATACATTTTAAAAATACAAATTTCTGTAAATTTCTGTCACATGTGTAATTCAACAGACACCTCAGGGACAAATTTCTTTACTGACTTAAAAAGGACATTAACATTTTTCCAGCTATACACATGCAGCACTGTCCTAACATTTTGGTAGATGTATGTATGTATGTATGTATGTATGTATGTATGTATGTATGTATGTATGTATGTATGTACGGTATGTATGTATGTATGTATGTATGTATGTATGTATGTATGTATGTATGTATGATATTTCATGTTTCTAGACCTCCAATCTCCATCAAGGTTATAGTTATAGATCCTTTTGAAGAAAGGAAGATATAAACACAAATTCTCTGCCTAGAAATTCACAAGGTTCCAAAACTAGGTCTATATAAGAATATGTCCCATTCCCTGGTCAGTCACTCTCTCACAGTTCAGCTCACAAGATTGTTGTTGTGGGGAAAATAGGAGGAAGGAATATTAGATATGGTCTCTGCCTTGAGTTGTCTATAAAAATAATAAAGATGGTATATAAATTAAATACATAAATCTATGGAAAGATGCCAAAGAGTAAATAAAACTGTTTCAATAATATGAACAGTATTCTCCTTATCTACTGATTTGCTTTTCTCTAACATCACTCTAAATACCAATGGATGATTTTAGTACTATGTGAAATTTCAAAGTTCTCTGTGCTATGACAAATGTATTAAGCATTATGAGGATAAAGTTGCTTATCTTTATTAGAATGTGAACGCTATTTTTAATAACAGCACTTACTGAGGTGCCCTGTGCACCAGCTGTTCTGGCTGAATGGGACAATTTTAAATTACTGAGCCTGAAGATGTAAAGAAGGTAATTCAAGGTGCTCTTGAAAAAAACACCAATTTTTCACAGTTTGGGGACTACATTTGGCAAATTATATCTTCTAAGGAACAGAGAGATTATGTTTATCTTTTATAAATTTTTAGACCATCCTCTACTGTATTTTCCTGGATTGTTTCTATGAATTACTGCAGTGACACTATGTGACAATTGTTCTGTACCTGCTTGCAAGGATAGGCTCAAAGAGCAATAGTTGACAGCTGAAATAATAATATTTGTAATTCGGCATTCTGCAAATCAGTGCAACAGCCCAGTTTTATCCACAAAACAATGTAACATCTAAAAGAAGCCACCATGGATGGCCATAAGACTTGTACAGCTAGATGTCATCAATACAATGATAACACATCTATTTCTCCTCTGTATCGTTCCAATTTTAGTATATGTGTTGCCCAAGTGAGCACAATAACATATCTATTTCTCCATGACATCTGAAGTAAAAACTAACTGAACACAGTCCATGACATTTTCCTGCTCTGAAGTCCAGTACATTAACTGTTTTATTACTCTTGACTCTCAATGTGTTGCACTGAGAGAGGGGGAGAGAGAGGGGGAGGGGGAGAGGGAGAGAGCGAGAGAGATCATCATTATAAATGAGGTTCAACCCAACTTATAAAGTCAACTGACTTACATCTCTGGACAGAGATGTTCACATAAAGGACAACTCACATTTATATTACTGTAATGTACTACTCTGTGTGGATCTGCCTTGCATATGATTTAGTAATTGATGTGGAATGCAACAGCTTAGTTTACTGAAGCACCTGGCCATGCACCTACATCTCCACTGAAGCAACTCAACTCGTTACAAATAAGATGCAGATTCCAGCTTTTGATTCTTATATTAAGAACTTAAATAACTTTCTTTTGCCATTATTAACACGATTGACTGCTAAACTCATCAGTACAGAGCTGTAGTTCTAGATACTGATACTAAGTACATAAACAGTATGAGTTTGCTTGAGATAAAACTAGGATTTGATTACAATTGTGGCAATTGTCATTAGTATTCTCCTCACCATCAGCAGAGAAGGCAGCATATGCCTAAGTATAATTAAGGCTAGTAGCCTATAACTTCTTTAGAATACTGAAAAGCATTATGCAAAATCCCAACTGACTAAATTCATGTTAGCTGGTGAAGTTCAGCATATAATGGGGCCATGTAATGTCTATGATTGTGACTTCTATACATTAAAACAATCCCCAACTTCAGCCTCAATTGACTAGCTGATGCGTTCTTAGAATAACTAGGGAAATAAGTGGGGATTTTTTTGTGATTAAACCTCAACTTCTATATCTTTTCAACATAGCATTGCCATTGAGTCATAAAGTTAAGAATATGAATTTCATTTACATATATGTATCAAAATAAGTACTTGGAAATGAAGATTCAAAAGAGATGAAATAAATGAACTTCTAAATTGATGAGACTTTCTTCACCGTATTATATGTGAAACTGTTACCAGACATCAACCTGATTTGGTGATTCCTAAGCTTTAGAAAATACTAGTTACTGTTTTGGCTGGTGTTTGGCAAGTAAACTTATTTACTCTTTATATTCTCTAACACACTTTAAAAATAAGGAGGAAAGTTATGTGTATTAGGAATTAAGTTAAAGTATGTTCAACCCCATCCAAAGTTGAAAGAGCTAAAAAAGACCAATAGGAGTGCAGGGGTAATGAGTTTGAGGAAAGTTACTAATTATAAATATATGGTAGAGCAAATAGGAGAGAAGGAAGTGGAAGGTATTTGGGCACAAACATATTTTCCAGCATTTGCTTTAAACGTATCTAGAAAAATATTTGATTAATCAAGGGAAAGAAAATGGTTTAGAAATTCAGCACCAAGCTAAGTAAAGCATAGGTAACCTAGACAAGTAGACTAGAAGATGGAAACAAAATTCAAAATAATTATCATAGATTAAGTGCCAAACAGAAAGATAACAGTAAGAATGTGAACTTTTCAAATTTAGCAGAAAAATCAATGCACTGATGTACTTGACTACATAATAGGATATATGAAAAGGCCTGAAATTATGAATCAGGAGTGTGGCATGGCTGCTTAAAAGAGAAGTACAACCAAAATATTAGCCATTTCAGGGGAAATGCTAGTTCCCAAGTCTTCCGCCTTGCACAACTCTCAACTAAGTACTGTGTCAGGTTCTGCATTTTAGAATTAAGTTGAACTAGAATACATGCAGAAGATGATAAGGTGGAAATGAAGACTGTGGAAAGATTGCAAAAAAATTAGAATTTGGAATTTGAAAGAAAAGTCTTAACAAAAAATCAAATAAGCAGGGAGATACTGAATGTCCCTTCAAGGGATATGTTTATATTACCATCTGTTGTCAATGGTTTTATTTGGATTTCTGAACTCAGCATGGTGTTGGACACTAAATAGCCCATGTTCTCTCTGTTTTAAAATAGGTGTATTATAAATAAATATTCAATTTACAATTGTTTCGAAAGGCATCCTTTATATATCAATGATAAATTCTTGCAGAAGCCCAGGAGACATTTTACATTTCTGGTATTCTGCTTTGTTAAAAAAACAACAACAATATTTTCTAAAGGGAATCAACCACTTAATGGAATGATAATCAAAGTAATATTCTGAAATAAACCATATCTACTTGAATAAGGCTTCCTCTTTTAGACAGTCTGGATGTTTCCATTCATTTGGATGATGATTTTCATAAAACTATATTTTTTAGAAGAAAGCCATTGCTGTTAGTTAAGTAAAAATGTATGGAGATGCATGTACAGTTAATCTACGGAAATAAAATTCTTCAACTTTTATGAATCAGTCCCTACTTGCAAATTTCACAATTCAAAACTATTGTCATATTTAAAGTGACCAAACTAGCTATAGAAAATGCAATCCAAATTCAAGATCAAGTTGAAAACAAAGGCTGTCCAAGGAAACCAAACAAAACATACTTGCATTTATTCACAGCATTTATTTTATTTAAAATAAATTCACTGCATTTATTTTATTTAAAAAATGTATCAAGAGAGACATCTAGTGGTTTTGAACTACAGAGGTGAAAAACAATAAAAGTTTTCTTCAGCAGCAATTTTAGGAAAATATTGGTTTTCAAAGGTCAATTTAAAATAGGGTCAATGCATTTGTGTTACATAAAGAACACATACATTCCAGTAGATTTTGATTATTTCTCAAAAACATTCTGAATTTGTTAAGTGTGCAAGGGAAGATGTTTGACACAATTCTAAATGAGAGATAACAATGAGCCAAATCTGAAATGTATAGTGTGGCTGTATGCCAGACAAGAAATAAGCAGCTGAGATTTCCGATCTTCATCAAGACACTGAAAAATGTATAAAAAGAAAATATATTGTACTTTTCTTGCGTCAGAAAAAGCAAATGATAAAGTGAATAGGCTTGAACTAAGCAATGTTTTGCAAAAATGTGGAGTTGAAGATCAGTTGCTAGACAATTGCTATATATAATGGAAGTTAAACACGTGTGATAATAAATAGAATGCTTAGTGGACGTTCAAGACTGACCAAAAAGACATAGATTTCAGATGGTGATTCAGAGGATTTTTTTCAGATAATGATTCAGATAATATTTTTTAATTCATTGTATGCAACGTAAGCCAAATACTTGTGATATTAAAAATGTATCTGTTGGAGATGTGAATACATGTTGCATTTGAGGCTAAAAACATAAATGAATTGCAGCAAATGTTAAACCAGGGGTGGGCAATTAATTTTTCCAAGGGGCCACGTGACAAACTGAGTTTGTTGTGAAAGGCAGCCATTATCCAGCTGCCACCACGCCAGCCCTGATGTTGCCACCACCCCAGCCCCCACCAAACTGTACCATCACCCCGCCTGATGTCACCATCAAGCGAATGCCCCACACACACAATGCCAATGCCTTGCCCTGTGCCGTTGCTGCCACAGGCTGGACTGGGACTGCCCATCGACTGATGTGGCCCATGGGCTATAAAATGCCCAGGTCTGTGTTAGACTATATGATACAAGGAGCAGTGTGGATCTGATGGTTAACATATCAAAGACCAAGAAGGTTGTGCTTGATAAGAAAAACAGAGGAATGATTGCAAATAATGCATACATTATGAAAAACTAAATAAGTATATGAACCGATGTTCTTTGATTGAATGTTTGCTAACAATAGAGAAATGGAGAGAGAAAATTTAAGATGTGCAGGTGCCTGCAAAAAAGTAACGGATGGTATGTGGTCTTTTGCAAGAACGGTTTGTACAATTGGAATATCTCTGGAGTTCTAATAGTAGCAACTCTGCTTCTTAGAATGCAGCTTGGATATCTTAAGTACTTGTCAGGCCTACATTTATGGTGTTGGATCTTTGGCCTGCCACACTTTCTATTATTGTACTATGCATTTCTCTACTGTGGGAAATTGGGAGGGGGGATAGTAAGGAGTTGGAGATATGTAGCCATAATAACGCTCTTTCTAGAATGCCAAGGTCATCCTTTGTCTTCGCAACTAACCAGAACGAGATGGGCGAAACTGCCAGCATGGCAGAGAGGGATCAGACCATGTGACAGACTTGTGGGTGTGAGGGCAGGATCTTGAACTTTCAACTGAGGGGTGGAAACCTGCAGATCTTCAGATTTGGGTTTCCACGGATGTGCCAACATGTCTCTCTTAATAAATTGGAACTTTGAGAAATGCTCTCCCTTGGAGTCTGATTTGATCAGGGATGATATTTGGAACACTGACAGTACTATTGTTACATATGTGAATGAGGCAGCCATGCAAGAGAATCGCATTAGATTAAAAACAAATGGCCACTCTTAAAAAGAATTTGATTCAAGACAGAAAAATATGGTACATGAACCAGTTGTTGATCCAACAAGTATTTTTACCTTCAGTTCACATAAAACTTGGACTGATTAAAATTTTTGTAAAAGTGATGAACCAGAAAGATGAAGGTTTTGGGGTTTTTTGAGACAAGTGCTTCCAAGAATAACTGATGCCAAGATTAAGGAAGGTTTGTTGATCCACAGATCAGATATGTCATCAATGACAAGTGGTTTGAAAGTCTGTTAGTAGAGCCAGAAAAAATTGCTGGAAAGCAATTCAAGGATGTTGTTGAGAATTTTCTTGGCAACCACAGAGCACCAAACTACATTTAGCTGTTTGACAAAATTCTTACAGCATACAAGGTCATAAAGTGCAATCTCTTACTGAAGGTTCATTTTCTGCATTCATGCTTAGATTTTTTTCCCCCCAACAATGTAGATGCAATCAGTGACAAACATGGCAAGAAGTTTCACCAGGATATTGCCAGAAAGGAAAAACAGTAATGGAACAACTGAAATCTATCAACACTGACTGACTATTGCTAGATACAGCAGTGAGCTGCATCGAATACAAACTAAAATCATCAGCAAAACACTTTTAACTCTGTTGGATTCATGCAGCATTTTGAAAACTTTATGCAATTATATATATTATAGCTATTAAAAGTTGGTTTAATATTTCTCAGGATACTTACGTGACACAGACATTCTGAAATTATACTTGTGTTCAGTTTGAAAGAATCTATGATACTCACTGAACATTTTTGAGAAAGAAAAACTTTTGAAAAAATTGTTGTCCGATGTAACTAAAGGGTATAATCAATGCACCGGAATGTATGTAATTCTTGGGATCATTTTTGAAAAAAGGCTCCCTATCATTTGGTAAAATTATGTTTGACATATACATTTGTTTATATGCAATCAAACTTTATAAATTTGTTATCGACTATGATACATTTCTTACTGAAATGAACATACCTGTTTTTCTTTGAGCTCTCATCCTTTCCTCTCTTCACTCCAAATATTCTTGTAATGAGGGTGCTAAAGAGAAGCGTAGATGAATTTCTCACCTAATATATTAAGCAACACAGCAAATATTAAGATATTTGTATTGAGTTTCTAATAGGATTGTTTATTTATTAAATTTATATGCCACTCCATCTTATCCTGAAGAGTGACTCAAAGGAGGGGGCAAACACATTATCAGTTTGAGTACTTTGTGCCCACAAGAGTCCAGCCGTCCTTGAATTCCATTCTTATCAACCACCAATTTGCCTTGACCATTAATAGTTCAGATTGTTATAGTGAGCTAGCATGGATTAAACCTGTACTCTTGTGAACAATCTTGGTTCCTGATTTCTGACACCTGACATTCTTGATAAACAAGCAATGCAGTAAGGATTCCATATTTGTTTCGCAAAATATGCTATAAAGAGTAGGAAGGATTTTGAGAAACAAGGGGGAAGAAGCCCCTATCCCCTACACATTTTTAAGAATATCATCATCATCATTCACTTTCCTAGACAATGGATATCTAGAAACCAAGGGAGATGGATTTTATCCCCATTTCTTATTAGAATCAGCATGAAGGAGAAGTAATATCATGTTGAATATATACTTACATTACAATTCAAGATGCAATTTGCAGATCCCAACTGAGGTAAGGGAGGTTACTTAATCTCGACCAGCTGTCAGGGGATATCCTGTGATTCTCATACCTTTGGGTACTATTCTTTAAATACATGCTAGATTTTAGATGTACAGTCTCCTGGCCTTCTGCAAAGGAGTCAAAACTTGGCATTGTGGCCTTGCATGGGGGGAGGGGCACAAAGAACTCACAAACGTGGGGCTGGCTGGCTTCATGAGAAACCTTTCACCTGTATTAATTCATGCTAAATGCCCATTTTTTGTTTTTTTACCTTTCTGACATTTTATGTTATAATTAAAGTTGTTAAATCTTAAATTAATTTTAATATATGTTAATTTTATATATATATATATTTGGGATTGTTTATTTCTTCTGGAATTGCCAATTCATTTGCATTATTTTTCAAGTATAGAGAAGTAGACAGCTCCTTTCTCCATGGACACAAAGCTATGTATGAGTGGTGTACATATTTCTGTAAATATTCAGAATATGTGACACAATAAATATTTATGGCCTGCGTGCAACTTAACATGATTCTGAAATGCCAGTGAAACCAAAAGACTACTACTACTGGCTACAATTACTGTTTTAATTAAAGATATAACAAATAATTTAAGTAACTGGATTTTAATTTCAACAAACGACTTAGAAGCTGTATTCTGTGTCATAAGATAATGGACGTCATTTTTTTCAGTTAAATATTTAGCCTTTAATATAAAAAATAAATAAATAAAAATCAAACCAAAAGTTAGTGGATATAATAACCAATTTTAGTGGTTTTACATGTTGTTTCATGACATGTTTTCTATGTGAGCATGTTAGCTATATACTCAGCATACCTTCCATCTAATTTATAAAAATAATTTATTTTTAAAAATCAGACATTATAAAGTTAAAGAAAACCATAATCTCTGGATCGCTATTAAAATAATGCTTTCAAACTTAATATGCTACAAGTAAAGGATCAACTTACTGCCCAGACAGAAGAAGTAAAACCTAATATTGCTGCTTGCATCCCATCTGCCACATAAGGAATAATATTTTCACCTAAGCGGGTATCCTTGAATAAAGCTCTTAAGATATTTAATGCATGAACCTGGGGGGGAAAGTTAACAAAAGAACTTTAGTTGAAATGTATCACAAAGTTATGTATGCCAACTTTTTAACAAAAAAAATACAAACGGGGTACAAATCCTAATCAGTACCCTCCTATATCTCACAATCATTGCATAGGACTTGTAATTTAAGGCCCTTGATATTTAGATTTGGCCCCCAAGAGTCTGCCTTCAATTTAATTAAAATCAAAAATAGATGATGAGAAATTTTAAGCACAAAATGAATCAGATCAAATTTAAATTCCGATTACAGATTTTCTCCTCTGCATTAAGAGAGAAGAGATATGGGCTAAGAATTTTGGCTATACAATCGAATTAAGACAAATGGCAGAAATTATGGAAAAGAAACTATAAGCTTACAATGTCAACAACGTATAAAGAAAATCTCTGTAAAATGTTTCATAGATGGCACTTGTCACCTGCAAGAATAGTGAATATGTACAGAGATCAATCTGTCAAATGTTGGAAATGTAACCAAACACCAGGTTCATATTACCATATGCGGTGGATATGTCCCAAAGCAAAAAAGTATTGAAATAAAATTCACATATGGCTAGAAACTATGATCAAACAACACATAGACTTGAAACCTGTGATATTCCTGCTGGGCATGCTACCAGAAAAGTATAAATAAGGGTAATACATATTTAATTTTACATATTTTAAACAGCAGCCAGGATTGTATATGCACAATATTGGAAAATACTGGAAAAATGAACAAACCCCACAGATGAGAATGTAATTTAAAAAATCATGGAATGTGCAGAAAAGGACAGGTTAACATTAAAAAATAAAGAAAAAGAGGATTCTGAATATTTTATGACATGGGAACTTTTTTATAAATAGTTAGTCGATAGATACAGAGATCAGATAGATGGGTTTATAAGAAATGTGGATTATATAAGAAATAAAAATTGAATAGTAAATTTTTTGATGCTTATATAATGGATGTTAATATGGAAGATAGTATATTGTATAACAATGATTGATAGTATTCTATATGTTTGTATGTTGATATGGTCTTTATGATTATGAGGATGTTTAAATTTTAACACATTTGTCACCTAGAAAACACACTGTGCAAATTAGAAATGGAATTTGTGATATAAAAACAATTTTAAATATAATTTTAAAAAAAACAGAGAAAGAGATATAAAGATAGAGAGATGCTTTACCTGAGAAATTATACTTGAAAGCATATCTGAAGGTAAAGCTAAGTTTATCAAACTTTTCATGGTCATTTTTAGTAGACTTGCTTTACCTTTCTTTGGTTCTGAAGCTAGCAAGGCCTGGAATAAAAAAGAAACAAAATAAAGTGATATAATATACATTTATTACATTTAAACATGACAATTTGAAAATACCAAACATAAGCTTCAAGTATCAAGAAGTAGCAAAATAACATTTTAACATTTCAATCAAGCAAAATGCAGAATTGTGATTTGCATTTCGGTGTCATTCTTATGCAGAATTCTCATATAATATTTTTTGGGAAACTGAAGCAATTTAGGATAAAGGAAGTAGAAAATTGTAACAACAAATGTATCACCAACTCCATAAATGCTCATGTTTGTTTACAGAGATGGCTTACAAATGTAGCATGTAAGGACTGTTCAACATTTTGGCCAGTGGTTGGCTGCTGCCGGTTCAAGCAAACCGGTAGTTATGACCTGCGGGTGGCCCTTCCCACCCGCCCTGGCGCTATACCATTCTATTTAGTTGTGTTTTTGAAACCGCATACATGTGCTTTACATTTCAACCACTTTGACACTATTTTGGATCCTGTCCTATTTCAGAGAACAAGTTTCCAAAATCCACGGAGCAAATAAAATGATGATAACCTAAGAGCAATTCTCCAATATACTGTAATCCTGAATTTCTTCTATCTTCAGTGTTATAATTATCTCTAAAACAAACGTGGAACATTGAAAATGTGAGATTGATATAGGGCTAAAAGGATCTTCTCTTTATTCTCTTCCTGCATACACTATACCAAACGTGCTTCAGAAGGGCCATAATCCAATAGCAGCAGCTTTGGGGAAACAGCGCCCTTTTGGATACTGCAGTATATTTTTTTCCAACAATTTTTTATTTTATTTTTATCCCACCAACTCCCCACATACATCTTACAGCATTAGTTGTCAGAGTACATATTTATACCTTTACATTTAAATAGTATTTAACAAAATATCATCATAATTTATTTATTCGTTTCACCATCAAATTTACTTATACTTTTTCTGTTCCCCTCTCTTATCTTCTATCTCATCTAGTTTTGCAACAATTTGGGTTTTTTTTTGGGGAAAAAAATATTGTTTTAATTTTTATCTGGTTTTTTTCCTTCTGAGCATACACAGAAGCTGAGTTTCCGGCACTGTGCATGCGTCGCCATCTTGTTTTTGGCCTTTTTTGTTTGGTAATTTTTTGTAATTGTTTTGTACTGCGGATGTGCGCGTGTGTGAAGCGCCCACACCACAGATGAGGCGCGCTCACACAGCGTGGGAAGAAGCGAACCAGTGGTGAGGTAATTTAGAACCCATCCCTGATTCATACATACTATACACATACACATACATTTACATACACACACATACATGTACACAATACTGTCTTAGACATAATTAGAATTACAAAGCAAAGATGCCTTGCATGATATGAAAGCTTTTTCCTTACTTTAGATGGTGAATCTCTCTCTCCCTCTCCCTCCCTCTCTCCCTCTCCCTCTCCCTCACCCTCTCATCTCTTATCTCTCTTTATATCTACCTCTTTCTCTTTATCTCTATCTTTATCATCTCTATCTCTATAATCTATAAATGCATCTATACCATCTCTATCTCTAGTTCTATCATCTCTCTATATCTGTATCTATCTCTACCATCTATCTCTTATTTATTTCTCTGTCTCTCTCTCTCTTCTCTCTCCCTTCTCCCTCTTATATCTTAACTGTCCTGTTTTTCAAGATGATTCTCTTAATTCTAAATGAATGGACAACCATGTCACCTTTTAGACTATAAAGAGTTTAGGACAACTTTCCCAATCTTGGCACTTTCTACACACACCTGACTGTATTTCCAACAAAGTAGAATCCAAGATGGTGGCACCCACAGAGACACAGATGGAACCGGATCCGTGATGTCACTGTGGAGTTACTACCAGTTCTATAGAACCGGATAGAACCGGTAGGAACCCACCTCTGAAACGGTACCATTGTGAACTGCATTCCCAGGATCCATTTATATGTCTTACGAAGAACAGAGTTTAACATAGTCAATCTGATCATCTCTCTCCTGCGATTTTAGAACTTCCTCAGACCTTCCCTCCCCCCATTTATTCTAAAAAGAAAAATCTCCCATCAATTGAGCTCAGCTCTTGTGACTGCATGGATGTGTCTGTGCTGTTTTCTTAACAATGGAACAAGATTGGGATTTTGTGTGGGGAAGGAGGTTCCCTGAACGGTATGCAAAGAGGAAGCTCAGAACCTTTTGCAAACCTTGTTCAATGGGCTTCAGTGAGAAGCTGCATCTATACCTGCGTGGCATAAGAAACACAGCTATTTAATCAGAACAGAGTCTCTTAACCTTGGAGTCCAGAGATAGACTTCAGGGAGTCTGTGAATTAGGAAGGGAAAACAAATTACAACTTTATTTTCATTAACCTCTACCAGAAATTTGGTTTTTCATGCAATAATGAATGTAATGAGTAAAGTAATTTATGGCCTCTAGACTCTATAGCTTTCACCAAACTCTCAAAGGGATCCATAGCACAAAAATTAAGACTCCAGATTAGGGACAGAAATGCCAGTGACGTAGACTTTTCTACGCTGTTGTATTCTGTCCATTTTCTTAGCAAATCGTGGTTTTTAAAACCTGCTTCTAAAATCATGCCAAGTGTATGTCCTGAATACACACAGATTTTTATTATGTCTCCGCACCCTTGACTTAAATGTTTCTACCTGTTTATCCTAAAAGCGCTCCAAATCTACCTAGTATTTATTTAGTATGACATTTTCCCCAAATATGATTTTGTGTGCACCTTTCTCAATTATAGGTGTTTTTTTAAAACATTAATTCAAGCAAAGAAGGACAGAGAACAGTAGGCTGCTTTTTCTGCTGTTCTCTGACTCACAAAAAAATAAATAAATCAGGATATTTCTGTGAGCAGTAGTGGATTTCTTTAACGTTTCTCACCCATATGTCTGCCTTCCTATATTTCTGACTGCTGCAGATGTAATCTCTACCAATAAGGTTACTCTCTGGTTTATTTCTCCATTTAAATTACATGAGATCTGGGAAGAAAAAAAAAGAAAATCAAATTGATTTTCATAGGAAGAGAGAGAAGCCCTGGGCTAAGATTTCCATTTTGACTCTTATGTTTGCCCGCAACACTTTCTGCTGTGGCTGCAAATAGAACAAGGTTCTACTTTCAATCTTTTAAAGCTTTTTCTTTTTTTGAGACAAAGAGAAAGGGACACAATACAGTTAGTCCTTGACTTATGACTAGCCCAGCGGTATGCAACCTTAAATACTCAAAGATCTACAAAGTTTGTAACTGGAAGCCCCTGTTCAATTCTGAAGCCGACCAGAAGTCCGGTTCCCCCACCATAGAGTCTCCTCCTAGCACAGCGTCCTTTTTCCTCTGCCGACTGGAAGTCTGGTTCCCCCACCATAGAGTCTCCTCCTAGCATGGCGTCCTTTTTCCTCTGCCGACTGGAAGTCCAGTTCCCCCACCATAGAGTCTCCTCCTAGCATGGCGTCCTTTTTCCCCTGCCGACTGGAAGTCTGGTTCCCTCCACCATAGAGTCTCCTCACTACTGTGTGATTAAAAGTGGGGCACTTGGCACTGACATGTATATACAGCACTAGCACTAAGACTTATATACCACTTCATAATGCTTTCCAGACCTCTGTAAGCAGTCAGCATGTCACCCCCAACAATCTGGGTCTTCATTTTACCAACCTCGGAAGGATTGAGTCAATCTTGAGCTGGTCAGGATCATACTCCGGGCTGTGGGCAGAGTCAGCCTGCAATATTGCATTCTGACCACAGCGCCACAGATGCAGCATTGCAGAGTCCTATGTTTGTCATTGATGAGCCCTGGTGGCGCAGTGGTTAGAATGCAGTACTGCAGGGTAGTTCTGCTGACTGCTGGCTGCAGCAGTTCACCAGTTCGATTCTCACTGGCTCAGGGTTG
>JANHFT010006364.1:34172-54503 GCA_032467955.1 Pseudoxenodon macrops
ACAGATCTCCACCCTCAATTTCTTTCTTTCTTTTTTCTTTCTTTCTTTTTCTTCCTTCCTTCCTGTTATTGCTCTAGTTGAAAAAAAAATGAGATAAATAACAAAAAAATTGTGTTCCTCAAAATGTTACCTGAGAAAAGGATTGAGCTTAGACAAATGAAAGCTTGTTCCAAAATGAAGGGTTTTAGAATTAATTCACAGATGTGAATCATCCCCTGATGCATTACCAACTTCAAGTCTGAAGTGAAAGACTCAGAAGGATCAAGCCAGGTCATGCAAAAGTTATGATACTTATGATATAAAAGTTATGATGCTCAGTGATGGTTGTTTAACACATGATTTACATTATTTGATTCGATTACTGATAGTAGAGGGAAAATGTACTTATTTCCTGAATACAAACTGGAATATGTTTGTCTAATGTTTGCACTTTTCCCTGATGTGATGCTCCTCTACTTTTGCCAAAATTGATATACGTGCAGCAAAAGATACAAATTAGTATGCAAAGTTGAGAAAGTAAATGAAGTTGACTGATTCATTCATTTCTAGCTGTGGTGGCATGTAGAAAGAGAAATAAGCTTCAAAGCCTGAAGTAGGTTGGGGTTATTCTATAATTTTACTTTTGTGAACTCTGCAAAGGGCAAGCCTCTACAAAAATGATTAGCAAGTTTGTATTCTTCTCAAGTTTTTCCATCTCTAGAGTTTCTTTCCCACAGGAACTTTAAAGCATGTTTGGAGATAGGTTAGCTCCTTCAATTTTCTCTTCATCTGCTCACCTTTTCCAGGTCAGGGACAAAAGTAATCTTCATTAGGTGCACCATCTGTCTCTGTTTTATTTTAGCTACATTTGGGGCAGAGTTGGACAGGTGGCAATGAAGTTTAAGAACCCCTGCTTTAGAATATACCTAAGGCAATCTTTAGTACTACAGATGGCTTCTGCTTCAAAAATGAGTTTATCGTCCAGCTGCGCTAAATTTTCCTTGTACATAAATTGTAAAAAAAAAAAAGTAGAGCATATATTAAAGAGAAAAATATGCTCAAGCCACACTAAAATAAGGGATGCCATTGCAACAAGATTCTGAACTAAATCCACTGTATACAACAAAGTATATGTGTAGAATAGAGTTTTTAGGTATGTACTGCACACCTTATCCTAATTATTCCAGTGTGAGTATTAAAAATATAAATTAATTTGAACTGAATATGATGGTCTGAGAAAATTTGATTGCAGAGAACATTTAAAAGAACAGCAGCGCTGAAATTAAGTTTTATACTTTTACCAGTTTAGTGAGAATGAAAACAGGTTTTACTAAAACAATACTTGCTAATACAATCTTATACTTTAGGCTTATCTGTTATGGATGAACATTTTTATTCTATTAATATCACTAATAAATCACTTTGTATTGAGCACCAAACAACTGTTCTTCCTTCCTTCCTTCCTCCCTCCCTCTCTCCCTTCCCTTCCTATTTCTTTCTAACAGGTGATAACTCACAGAAGGAATTTTTCTCTTGACCCACAGACTCCTTAAAAGTACAGAGCAATTAAAAAGACAAAAACAAACAGATTACCATCTTACATTGTATCCTGCTTACAAAAGCCTAAATACACCTAAAATGAAATAAAATCCACTGAATTGAAATAGAATTTACTTTTGATAAAATCTTTTTGATATGCAGCATTATGACATGCATTGATATGGCATTATTTTGAGCCTGGGCATTTTTCTTTGTAAATTCCTACCACCTATCCTTCAGTATTCCTCAGCAACAAAATAATTTCATCAATTTATATTCAGCTACAAAGGTGCAAATGACTGGTTACCTTCATTTCTCAAGAAAAAAAAAGTGCAGGATTAGATACTCCAAAATCAAACATTATTATTAATTTTGGAACTGTAGTAGGCATAAGCCATTGAGTGGTATCCAATAAGGGTGGTTATAATGGAACTCAAATTATGATTCATGTGTATAGATTGCTTGTCCTATTTGAAATATTAGAACTTGTCTTCTGATGGTTCAGAGGAGATAAAAAAAACATGATTTATGTCCTTCCATAGGACTGTGAACTAGTTTGCTTTTCTCATAAAAAGGTTTACTTATGGTGTTTAAAATGAAACTTGACATAGCATAATGATTGTTCACATATCGCTAACTTCCCTCTGCATAAGCCAGTTTGCTATAATGACAAGGAGTCACTCCTGCTAAAGCTTTTCTGTAAAAATCATTGCATTGTAATACATAGTTTAATCTGGCACAGTACAAGAAATACTCACCCCACTAATATACATTTGGGCAACTTTTGCTCTTTAGACATATTTTTTTTAGTACAATAAGTGCTGGGAACCCGCAATCCTTACAGGGTTAATTTCCAATGTGTTTAAGATTTAACAGGGTCTATTTTGGAAAAAAACAAAGCATGCTTGCCATTGGAAAATGACTGAATGGAGTGACTATCGGGTCTTTTCTTTCACAGATAGCTTTATCAATGAAAATGTATTTTACCAAATGATAAGCTTATCACTTGGATCACTCAGGCAAACTTTGATTTTTCTATAGAAAAAAAAAACCAGAAACATTTGTATGGGTGTGTATACCTGTGTGAGTGCCAGTGTCTCTGTAGGAGTGGGTATGTATATGTGTGTGTGTTTATTGTAGGAGATGAACAAGGGAGGGGTTAAATGCATCATCTGTCATAAGTTCCTGCAGGCCCACAAGAGTTCTAAATGCACCCCAACTTTGCATGCCTTTCTCAACTCCCACTAATTTCCTTTGATTATTAGTAGCTCAGATTGTTGTAGAGAGCTTAAGCTTGCAATAAATCGTTATACTCATTTGAACTGCCTGAATCTCCTGTTTTTCCTGGCGACTGATATATGTGTGTGTGGGTGTTAGTATATTTATGTGTGGGTGTATTTACACAAACAACTTGTGATGTTAGTATTCAGCCTGCTGCATTGATTTTATATGAAACCTACTAATGGCACTTGACAATAGTTGAGTAGGGCATCCCTGTCTTCAATATTGATAAATTAAAAGGGCTGCTACAATCATCAAACAGTACAATGATTGTGACTCCCCAATAAAAAGTTTGTGCAACCCCTAGCATCCTTTCAGCTATTGCCAAAAACTGAGTGGTTTCAGACTGGATTTGGAAGGGAAGAGTCAATAGGGAATGAGGTCAGCTTATAAAAAAAGAAAATTGTGATTTTTTAAAAAAAAACATAGTTTTTACTCTGGAGACATTTATTCTATTTTACCATACTCCCTTTCTCCCTTGCGTTGTCCACATTTAATGCCTGACATATTCCACAGACAGGCAGATGACCTTGGATGCAGAAAGAAAAATGTGTCCAGCAAGCAATGACATTTTTAGTTGCCAGTTTTCAGTTCAATCAGCAGATATTTAAGCACTCAAGCTAGTTCCCTTCAAAGTCGACTTTCTTATCAGTTTGCCTGGGCATCAGAAGAGGGTTCCAAATGGTTTGGTCCGGTTCTACTGTTAGTAATTTAATGGCACAGTTCAGTAGAACTGTTAGTAAGCCAGGCCTGCCACACTCCCAAGTCAGTTCTTTTGGCAGTGCCATAGGCAGCGCCATCTTGGATTTTGCTTCTGCACATGTGCAAATGCTTTTTAAAAGCACTGTGCATGTGCGCATGGCCACAGCACGCCTCTGAGCAAACTGGCAGTAAGATTTAAAACCCACCTCTGCTGGGCATCATTCTGTAGGTTCCTCACAGAAATATGACATTTTCATCTAGGCAAGATATCGTTACCATCATTAGGACTCAAGACTCTATTTCTGTAGTTCATGGTCTTTATTTCACAATTCTTTCCCCTTTCCTGCCTTTTTATATATAGATGACATTCATTTGATATTGGTTTCCAAATCTGGGTAGTTTTCCCAGTTTCTGACCACAGCTGTCCTTTCCACAATTCATATTTCTGTATGGGTCTCAAAATAGAAATTAAGAATTTATCTGCATGCTAAGTGTTTTTTTTTTAATTGAAAGTTCAATTAATTTTTCTGATTTTATAATGCCCACCAATTAGATTTATTACTAGTATGAAATCAAGTGATATAGAAAATTTAGAGACTGCGGCTTTGGGAAGCTTTCCTAGTATATTTTCCTGGGAAAAAGATGATTCTCTTAATAGCTCATATGGCTTTTGTTTAGAAAACAAACCAAGTTATAAGCATGAATTACTCAGACAAAATAATGATTTAGGAACTGATTTTGCATGGTTTATAATAGCCCAGAGACAACCCTCAATTATGAAATAAGCCTGAATTTTCATATATATCACTTTATAATCAATGTTTCTTGATTTATACTAGCCTGAAGAATAACAGAGAAAATATTTTGTAGATTCCTCTGCATGCATTCATGCAATCTCCCAAATATAGTTGAAGCGTGTGTGTGTGTGTGTGTGTGTGTGTGTGTAGTTTGGAATTCACTGTTCAACTCTCAGGCAATGAGGACAATATTTGTAGCTAATGGTTGAAATGTGGGATTCTTAGTGCTCTCTGAGCTTGGTTATTTTCTTTACCCAAACTAGATAACACCATCAGTACTAGTAGGAAGTGTGTTTGCTCTCATTTCATATTTTTGTGGCTTGCCCTCTGAATGAGATTCTAGACCAAGCCAAGTCCAAAAAACTCTAGAGTATTCCTGAAAGTGTAGCACTCTGAGAAATCAGACATCAACAGGCACATAGATATAAACAACTTCTACATACCATTCGAAAGAGACAATCAACAAGTCAAAAAGAGAACAAAAAGGCCAAAGTACCCCCTCACCAGCAATCAACAGCCAAATGAGCAAAGATTATCACCAAGATTAACATTTGACTAACAATTTAGAAGCAAACAATACAATAAAAGAACTGCCAAACAAGCGAACAGTAAACTGTCCAATTAAAGAACCACCCAAGTTGATTCCCACCAACAGTGACAGAGCAAGCCATAGAATATAAAATGAGAGCAAACTCCACTTCCTAGCACTGATGATGTTACATAATTTGGGTAATGAAACACCTGCAAGAAAACTATCAAGCTCAGAGAACACCAAGAACCGTTATCTTGCAATGGAAAGTAGAAAACATATACAGAATGTCTGTAGAGTAAGGCCTAGTTATTTGCTGAATTTTGATGAATATGAGAAAATATCACCAAAGATCAAGAAAAATATATATTATCAAAATATCAGCTATAAGCAAAGATGGCAAAGGAGGCCAAAACTAAGAAAGACAAAGATTTCAGAAAGGAACTATTTCCAGATTAGAATTTCATAAAGGTATTAGAAGGGACAAGAAAGTATATTATTAGATTGTTAGACATACTATAATATATAATATTACATACAATATATAGAATAGAATACTTAATTGGCCAAGTGTGATCGGGAATATAAGATATAGATGATATAGGTGATATTGAGTATTGAAACTTGATGTTGGAGAAGACTCCTTAGAATATGTTGTACCTTATGATTCTTATGATTCTTGATGAATATATCTTGTCTTTTTATGTACACTGAGAGCATATACACCAAAGACAAATTCCTTGTGTGTCCAATCACACTTGGCTAGTAAAGAATTCTATTCTATTCTATTCTATTCCATTCCATTCCATTCCATGAATAGTCAAAGAAAAAGGGGAAAAAAGCCAAAGAAATTGGATCACAGATGGCGGATATGACCAGGTTCAAATTATTCCATTTTGGATACATTATGTGAAGACAAACTCTTGTGAAGTCTATCATTCTAGAAAAGGATATAATGATGAGTATATACTCAATGGCATATGGAACTAATAGCACCTATCATTACATTATTTACCTACGGTAGTTGCAGGAGCAGGAAGTCTTCATTATGCTATATAATGATCAACCTGCTAACATTTCTACGGCAGTGACAAAATATGTGTCATTAGCAATAGCTTTTAGAAGTCATTGTTCCCATTTAATGTAAATCATTGTTTGGTTCATTTGTGTGGTACATATTCTTGTAACATATGTAGTACTTTTTGGTCCTGGGTATCATAAAGTTAATAATACTAACCATCTTTGTCATTCCTAAAATCCAACACTAACCTGTTAGTATATAATCAAATCATCATGAGATACACTTTAGGAATTGCACTTAAGCTCCTCACTGTCTTAGCATTTAGAAAAACAGCAAAGATTCATCTCTTCTGCTGGGTATTTAATTGTTACAAGCTGTAAGAATCAATTTAGTGGTAGAAGAATTGACTTCAGTACAAAGGAGAGGGAAGAAGGAAGAAAACAGACTGGAAGAAAAGGTTTCAGAACATTGCTATGGATCGGGAAGGCTGATTGTTATTGGCAGACAGTCTAGGAATGAACACTTTGTAGATAAAACAATGTCCTGGTGAAGAAAGAAGAAAGAGCAGAAGGTTGAATGCCACATACTGACCCTATTTAGTTAAATCTTTGGAAGCCAATTTAATGTTTATGGTATGGATGCTTTTTATATAAAAAGGTTCTTAGCACTACATCAAGATATACTGTATGTAAATAAGTAATTAAAATTTATTGGAATGATTTCATACTTGGTATCTATGAAGTATGCAAGCAATAAATACACATGATGCTTTTTTTAAAAGGAATTTTCCTTATTCCCCATTAATAGCTGCTAATGTTTCATCAATGAATTACTGTAATTGGAAACATTTATTTATAAGATTAGGAATTGGAAAGATTCATAACCTTATGAAATATTATAAAAGTTTTTTTTTACTTTTGCTTTCACAAGGTAGATACAATTAAAATATTTTTTTAAAATACATTTAGAATGCACATGTTCAGCGACATTTGGCAATCAGTGTGTAAACAGACAGGATTTCTTTCATTGATCAAAATATTCTAAATACATTAGTGATGCTATAGAAAATTTACTACTTGTACATTTTACTAAAAGTATAAGATGGTTAGATGTGTTCTGACAGATATCCTACAGCTTCCCTATTATAACAATTGGAAGAATAGCAGCAGCAGTGGTTATGCAAACTCTTGCAAAATGAAATACAATAAAGTTGGCCTTTATTTAGAAATGTAAACATTCAAATTTCTGATGAGCCACAGAGGCTCCTAAATGACTTTAACCTGTTGTTATATCTCAGCCTCCGAAATTCTTTTTTTCCAAAGACTGCACATACCCTAGGGCAGAGGTGGGTTTTAAATGTTTTTACTGCCGGTTCGCTCAGGGGTGTGCTGTGGCCACATGCCCGCTTTGCACGCTGTGCGCATGTGTAGTGCTTTTAAAAAGCTTCTGCGTTTGCGCAGAAGCAAAAACCAAGAAAGAACCAGCTCTGGAGCGCGGCAGGCCCGGGTTACTAATGGTTCTACTGAACCATGCCAATAAGTTACTAAAGGTTCGGTAGAACCGGACTGAACTGTTAGGAATCCACCTCTGCCTAGGGTAGCAAATCTGCACGCAAAAATTGATTGTAGTCAATTTTTGACTACTGAAGTCAAACCTTCCCCAATAGCAGGCTACAGTTCTGCGTTAACTCCACCCTTCAAGGTCCTGCAAGTTGCTGTGGCCACACAAATACATCTTTAATACTCAATCCTTTATACTCAGTCTTTTAATACTCAGTTCAACCCAAAGTATATAAAGTATCATATAACCTTTGCTTTCCCCCCAAAAGTTCTTGTATTAGTTGGGATCAGGTGCTATTTTGATGTTTGGTGTTTGTTCGTTTTCTAGTTGCAATCCATCTTCCAGCAAAGTTCCAAGCTCCTACTAGGATAAGCTGCTCACTGTAGCTTGTGATCCTGGCAGTAGAGTGACAGTCCTTTACTTGCTTGTAATAAGTGTCAATCTCCTAATGTCACCTTCTCCTCTCTGTATGCCATTTGCTTATCACCTTTTCTCCTACACACAGACCCCTTTCCACTCAGTCTTAGTGTCAGCTTCTCTTAAACTAAAAGCCTGTGTTGAATGAAGTTGCTTTGGGACATCAGCTCATCCTCGAAAACCCTGGGGCATGGGTCAATTATCACAGGCAACTGCAACACAGCTTGGATGCTTGCGAGTAAAGTGAATGTGTAAATGCATCGGAGTGGGGTGGCAGGTTGGAAGCGTTTCCACCTGGCTGCAGCTGCTTTTCCAATGCACACACAGCAACCCCAATTTCACATACAGCCTAACTGATTTTCCAGAACCATTTTGAAGACAGAATGGCACATGCCAGATATAGTGCTAAGATTCTTAAATTCTACTAAGGAACAGTATCTTACGTTATAAATAAATAATGTTATAATATTGTATTTCACCTCAGTAAGATGGTCAGCATAATTAAAAATGAAAACTGAGGAAGGAAGCAAAAAAATACCAGAACACAGTAGTCCATCCTCAGCTAAGCAGAAATCAACACCAGACAGGCAGAAAACAATACTTTAAATAAGGAGCCACGAAGGAGGAGAAACCACACCCTACTAACATTGGCAGGACAAGCTACTATGTACAAGCAGGTAGCAAATCCCACCCTCATTCACGTTGGTGATGTTGCCTACTTAGTAATAAAACACCTGCAAATGAACACCCAAACTCAGAGAGCACCAAGAATGCCACAGCAGTTATAAACAGGACCTATTTCAGAAAGCCATAATTCAATGACCTAACTATAAAATCTTAATTTAATGTTAAAATGGAGAAACTATCTAAACTACTTCTAATCTTAATTTTTGCTGCAGACCCAAATTTCTATCAACGTGTTGTGTTCTTCCCTAAACTACTTAATTATGAACTGATGGTAGTTCTATAATGTCAAAGTCATAAACCTTGTAGTGAAACACACAAGGTAACATATTTTTCTCTTACGCTTTAAGATGAAAATATTTCCATGTAATTATTGCACATGTTTGAAGTCCTTAACTTTTGTGAAATGATACATAAATAAAAAATAAAGAAAGCAAAGCACATATACTCAAAAAGACTTATAAGCATAACAAAGTATAAAAGCAAGAATTAACAGAAATATATTTCACCCTTATATTTATTAATATTTAGCAGTAATCCAGTAACCCAGTCTTTTCTTGCATGGGATTTGCCTTTACTTTCTTGTTAACAACCTACTGGAAATTGTGGTTCCTGATTAATACAATATTCAGTATATAATATAGTTGCTGTTTATATCAGACTGATATTTTCATAACAAAAATATTCTGAATCATTTCTATAAGTGTTTGTATTTATATTTCACTCATTGATTTTTTTAACTAACTAGAAGCATATTAGGGATTCAAAAGTGAAGAATTTAATTTAAAAGATTTACATTGAACAGTTTTGTGATGGACTGCAAAGTATATTTATTTCAGACATTCAACAACATAAAATGTACTTAAAATGTACTACTTGGTAGCTTGTACCATGCTATCTTAATTTTTCATTAAAACCTATAAGAATGCTTACCAAAAATTAAAAGAAACAGCAAGTCTAACCTGGATTATGTCAAACTCTTTTGAAATAACAAAAGCTTTCTTTTAAAACTATACTAGTAATATACATTTAAAAAATTGTACTCACCCCCTTTTATCCAAAAGTTAAAACATTTCTGTTCTTTACTAATGGATCAGAATTACAGTAATAATGGATTATTGTATTCAAAATGAATTATTTGATATTATCACTTCTATACTCAAAGCAATTATGTTAAAATGCTTAACCTCTATCAACATTTATCTTAAGAATTTGGCTGTTCTATTTTTATCTCTAATACTTGTTACCCTACCTTTGTTCTTCTATGTACATTTTACTATATTGACTAGTGTACTCTTTCAAACACACACAGATATAATCTTTAAATGATAAATTTTGGTTGGCTACCTATGTAATTGATCCAAGACCCTACGTGCTCAGCAACATTTTTATGGGATAATTTTTGAAGGTCTCTCTCTGTCTCTCTCTGTCAATGTCTCTGTCTCTCATTCGCTTATAAAGTTAAAATCTGTCAATTATTTTCTTCTCTGACTCATCAGATTCTTGCACTCTGTTTCATTTTTTCCCTATTAGATAGAAATCATCTCAGAAATTAGATAGCAACTTTTTATGCAAAATTAATATTATGCCACTCAAAAGTAGAAAAGATCAATTTCTAGCTTAAGAAATAATTAATGGAAATAAAAGTTAATAAAAGTTTTTTTCATAGTGCTAAATGCATCCAGCCAAACAAACAGAAATATTGTATCTCAGAATTCAATCTCATATGCTATATACTGGGCTATCTTGAAGAAAGTTTATTTTTATCTAATTTTACTCATCCTTGGTTTCAAATTTTGATCAATTTGCTTTGGCCCATAAAATTGAACCTGCAACTGATTGCTTTGTTTTTTAATTTCAACAACAGCTTTAAAATTTGCTTCTGAAAGATGATATGGCATATTCTTAATATTTTTCCAGCTTTTGAAAAATATCGATCTATTGTATTTCATGCCAGAAGCAAAAACCAGGAGGAGGAGGAGGAACAGAAGTGGGTTCCTACCAGTTCAGACTGGTTCTACCGAGTAGGTAGTAAGCTGCTGATGACGTCACAGAGCTGGTTCTGGTCTGTGGATGCTGCCATCTTTTTTTTTTGAATTTTGTTTTGGGGCGGCATTTTTTCTGAGTTTCTGGCACTGCACATGTATTGCCATCTTGTTTTCGGCCTTTTTCTTTGGAATTTTTTGGATTTTTTTTTTTACTGTGCATGTGCGCGCCCTTGAGGTGTGTGCGCACCCATGAGGCACACCCACACAGTGCAGGATGCAGCGAACCGATGGCGAGGTAACTTAGAACCCACCCCTGAGGAGGAATATAAGGTATGTAAATCCACATCTACGCCTTTCCACTGAGTGCCAGAGTGGCATTAATCCAATTATTATTTCTGGATCAAATTATTTGTTTAACCTTTTTTCCTCCCTCAATAATCATGACCGTTAATAAAACAAAGAAAAATATTTCTATATTTTCATCTATTTAAATCAATATAAAATATTTTATTTCTAGAAACATTATCATCCTCCAGAAATAGCTGAGATGAAGAAATCAACTCCACATTAAGACTAAAGCTACTTTTATTAAGATTGGCTATAGTAACAGAATGTGATTATTGTTTACATCTCTCCCCATTTACACTAATGTGAATTAGAGAGATGTTTACACATTCTGATCTCAGCTTTCTCTATCAAGGCTCTCTTTCAGCCTCACTACAAGCATATCTTTATTTTTCTGCAGAATACCTCTATGAGGCAGAATAGGGTCAAATACATTGAACATTGAAGTACAATGAAGTCTCATAATATGTATCCTTCATAAATTCTGTATATAATTCAATTGATCAACTTATCTACTCACAAAACCTTTGGAGAAAATCATGTTCCCAATCTCTAGGTTTGAATTCAGATAGAACACTGAAGAAAAAAAGAAATGTAATGTTTCTTTCCATTAAATCCAGTTTAGGAAAACAACAATATATACAGAAGATTAGTGTGGACATTTTTCAGTCCCCTCACACTTGTTCATCTTTTTTAGCACCAATGCTTTAAAAGGTATTGCAGGATAAAAATTATATATGCATCATTATTTTTAGCTTCTGAATATAGATTATCAAGAATGCAGTGGAGCCTCACATAAAATGTAATACATCTAAAAATTCACATTAATAACTCACTCCAGACTCTTTAATCAGAAAATAAGTTTCCCATTCTCAAAATCAATGAAAACATAAACATTTAAAATTAAAATCCATTTGGCATAAGAAATAGTTCTAAAACTCACTATGTATGCATGTCTATATGTATGTATGTATAATGGCTTCAGTCTGTTACAATGTTTCCTCATGTATTCTGTTTTTTTAACATCTTCATTAAAGAGGGGAGAGGAGGGGAGGGGAGGGGAAGAGAGAGCTGTGGGCAGAATGGAGTGGCTGGAGAGAAATGTTGGTGAGTAATTCTTAATCAGAGAGAGAGAAGAGTCCACTGGTGGTTTCCCTAGAGCAGGGGTCTGCAACCTTAAACACTCAAAGAGCCATTTGGACCAGTTTCCCATAGGAAAAACACCGGGTGTGGACAACTCAACATCACTCCAACCCAGTCACATGCCAACCCAACCACACCAACCCAGTCACGCCAACCCAGATTTTGCAGCTCCCGATTTTTTCTGTGGGAAATGAGTCTCTCTCTCTCTCTCCGTCTCCCCCTCCCTCCTCATTTCTGTTTTTCTTTTTCCTCCCCAACTCTCTCTCTTTTTTCTTTTTCTTTCTTTCTTCCTCTTCTCTCTTTTATTTCCATCTCATTCTCTCCATCTTCCCCTTCTCTCTCTCTCTCTCATTTGTTTCTCTTTTTCCTCTTTCTTTTTCCTCTCCTTTTCTCTCTCATTTCTTTCTCTCCCGAGCTCCAGCCCAAAGACGCAGAAGGTGAGGACTGCCTTGAGCACTTCGCTCTGCGGAATTGCAAAAAGACACACTAGGACGAGAGAGAGAAAATTGTCTCCCTTTTTGCAATTCCACGTCCTTTGCAGGCAGCTCAGCACCAGCCACAGTCTCCTTCATGTCGGATCAGGAGGGGAAGAGCAGCTGCTGCTGAATGCATGGAGGGAAGAGCTCTGGCTCTTCAGTGCAGCTGGCTACTCACCTGGGCATGCAGTGGCAACAGTGGGAGGAGGGGTCAGCATTGCCGTCCTCTGATCCCGGCTCAGCACAGGTTGTCCTGTGTGTGTGCGTGCACGGGTGCGTACACGTGAAAGAAAGAGAGATGAGAGAAAAGGTGAGAATTCCCTTTTCTCACTCTCATCTCTCCCCACATTGTGTAGCGGGAGGCGAGGGCTGCCTTGAGTGCAAATGTGGCATGAAGGCAGGCTTCCCTCCTGCACTAAGGCTCCAGCCATTGCCTCACCATGCCCCCCCCTGCACTGGGCTGAAGAGCTGAGGGGGGGGGCATGGCAAGGTGATAGCTGGAGGCTTAGTGCAGGAGAGAAGCCACACTCTTTTGTTAAGAAAGGCCCTGCTTAAGTGAGCGGCCACCCACGCCTTTGCTGCGCTTTGGCGCTCACTGGAGGATGGAGGGTCTCCCTGTGTGTGTCTATACCCTCATGGCCCCACCCCAGCCAACCAAGATGTCGCAGGAGGAGGGTCGCCCGAAGAGAAGCCTACGCTGTGGCTGGCGATCATTCCAAGCGTACTGGCTTGGCCCTGCTGTAGCTTTCTGAGAGAGAGAGAGAGAAGGGAAGGGAGGGTGAGGGGCAGGGCCAGTGAGTGATGGGACAGGGAGCTGCAGGAGAAGGCCCCAAGTGCCGCATGCAGCTCTAGAGTTCAAAACTAAACATAACATTCATTGTTAGTATATGGGACCATTAAAGAACACAAGGAGGATTTTCAGTATAAACTAAATCAAAGAACATTTTGAGATGACATCTAAAAATGTGATGAGTGAGAAGGAAGAGAGTAACCTTCCTTGAAGCCTGCTCAGTCTGGGATTTTTCCTCTTCCCTCCAGGACCGCTACTTTCAACTTATCAAAGGAAAAATATCCCTGAAGAGATAAAAGAGATACTCGGGAAATACGTTACGTTAAGTTTGTATCTATTGTGTGCTCGTGTGTTGTTGCGGTTGAAGCTGAAGTAGTAATTGACAGGTAGGACATTGTAGCAGATAAATTTTGTGTGCTACACTTAGGTCAGATCAAAGGCAATGTAGTTCTAAATTTTCTAGGGCCAAAATTTCAAGTCTGATGGCAGACTTGAAATTTGGTATGTATGGTGAACTTTGAATAATAGGTTTAATTCATCTACTACACAAATAGTTTTGTGTGCTTAGTGCCTTCAAGTTAGTATTGACTCCTGGCAATTGGCTGGACAAATCCCTTGCAGACTTCTTGGCAACATTTCAGAAGTGATTTGTCATTGTCTCCTTCTTCCTATGTTGAGAGAAAGTGACTAGTCCAAGGTCAACCAACTGGCTTTGTACCGAAGGCAGGTCTAGAACTCACAATCTCCTGCCTTCTAGCCAGATCTCTTAACTCCTAGACCAAATTTGCTCTCTTACATTACATGCAACTTTTCATTAAAAGAAAACTCTTTTGAGAAAGGGTCCATGTGAACCTATCCTGCTGTTGTCCCTTTGATCAACTCTGTTGAAGCCATTTTTTAAATATTGGAAGAATTTGATCAAACTTCTTAAGCTGTTCTATTTATTTCCTGGCATCTCTTCTTCTCTCATTAAAGTGTTGACTCTCATTAAAGTCAAACACCATGTATAGTCAAATTATACATGGTGTTTGTACATGCCATGTCATCCTAATAATTTGAACAATATGGTTGGTAATAATTAAATAGTATTAGATTCAGTATTTAATTTTTTGGCTTTCTTATTGTGTTACAGGCATAAGATTTAATCAGCTCCATATCTTAATCACTTCTGGAAATTGCTTCTTAAGTGCATTCTAACTATTAAGAACCTTTTGACTGATGAGATTTATAGCCCAGGATGAGTGTTTTAGCAAAAGAAGTTTTAAAGATAAATTTAAGGACTTTAAAAAAAGTTCCTCTTTTGAAATGAAGAACAAAAGGGTGATTAGAATATTGATTTTGGAAAGTTACAAATGGACTAAGGATCCAGATGTATTTGAAATAAGATTTTGAAATTAATTATGATAGTATTGAAAATACTATTGTATTGAATTCTTTTTAAAAAAGATAAGAGGGGAACCGGAAGGAACTAAATATTACAGCTAAAGGGGAATTATTTAAATATGAATACATGCTTAGTAATGTTTCTAAATATAAAGGGGGAAGAGAAAGATCCCTGTTATCTATGGACAGAAAAAGAATGTGTGGCTTTAGAGATAGTCACAATTCTGCAGTGAATTTCCTTTCAGTATAGTCAGCTCATTACAATCCTGAAACAAATTCTGACCATTTTTAACCTTTCTAACATGCCTCTAACACAGTCATCTTCCTCTCTTCCCATGCCTTTTTAAATTTTTTTTGCTTTTTTATAAAAAAACATTAAGGAAAGGAAATTCTCCTTTTTCATATTTATTCCATTTAGAGAAACATACTATGTATGATTGCAATTTAATACCATAACTCTAATTTTTCAGTTAAAAATGAATAGTAATGACTCTCGCATTTCATGTCATACTGAACAGTACCAAACAGCGAACATAAACCAATATTTCTCACAACAGTTTGCAGAAAGTGAGAGTATATCAGTTGTGGGTTGCTCCTGTTTCGGACCGGTTCTCCTGAACCGGTAGTGCTGACTCCAAGTCGAGAGCGAACTGGTTCTCTGTTTTTGCGAAAATGGACCTGCCCGCTTGCCCCTGGGTTATACTGACCTTTATTTCTGCTTCTGAAGCCCAGCTGATCGGGGAGGCAGATTGAATTGCCACTCCGCAGCTGTTTTCCTTGCTCCTTGCGTTGTTTTCAAGGCGGAAGTTGAATGTCCTCCTAAACTGCGCACGTGAGAAGAAGAAGGCGAGCATGTGACCGAAGCGAGCGTGCGCGTGCAAATCACACGCTCAGCGAACCGGTAGTAAAGCTGGTATAAACCCACCACTGGAGTATATGTGAAAAGAAATATGGTGCTCAATAACTGTTCTTTAGAACAGAATACTGTTCTTTAGAACAATTTGATGTATTCTTAATAACAAAGTTTTTTGACTGCCACATACAATTCTTTAAAAAAAAGTTTATAGCTGATTTGACAATTTGACAAGTTTGATGAGTTGACTGAAATGTTAAGATCTCAGATTCTCCTCCCCCACATACACACCAATATAATTTGAAGGAAATTCTAGAATCTTACATCTGACAATCACTTACCGGTATATAAAATAAATCTATTCAAACCACTGCATTTTAAATAGTAACTTTTGTAAATACCTCTCTTTCATGACTTTAAATAATTAATAAAGCATTAATGACTATCTTATTTTGGGATGGTGGGATCTCAAAATACATTTTAGGAGCAATCTGTATACAATCATCTTATATCCTCATGAAAATTCCTATGAGAAAACATTATATTTCTATTACAATGGAGGATGGTTACCTCTAAAAGTTAGCACCAGCCAAGGGAAGTACTAGAAGTACTTATGCATGCCATGTTTAGACACTGCAGTAAAAGCAGTATTTCTGAAATAATAACTGATGGAAAGGATTTCAGTACAGATAGTACTTGACTTACAACATTTCATTTTCTGACAGTTCAAAGTTACAATGGCACTGAAAAAGGTGACTGATGGCTGATCCTCACACTTACGACCATGGCAGTATCCCCAGGGTCATGTGATCAAAATTCAGACACTTGGCAACTGGTTCATATTTATGATGATTGAAGTGTCCCAGAGTCATGTGATCTCCTTTTGCGGCCTTCTGACCAGCAAACACAATGGGGAATCCTGATTCACTTAACAACCATGTTACTATTTTAACAAATGTAATGATTCACTTAACAACTGTGGCAAGAAAAGCCGTAAAATGGGGCAAACTCACTTAACAAATGTTTCATTTAGCAACATAAATTTTGGGCTAATTGGATTCTAAATTTGTTGAAAATTTACAACAGTGCACAAGTCTTTAGTGATTCTTTTTACATTTTGTATGTTTAAGTTCAAAATTGCAGAATGGTCATTAATTCCCACATTCTCTCTGATTTACCAAACCAAAAGTGAATATGAAAGATAGAGAATGTCAAATAGACCTAATGTCTTGAATTAGATTCAGCTGTAAGTAAGTAGGCTGCAATTTTTTGCTCATTTACCTAGCGTAAGTATGAGTTTTCTCGTATCAGAATTTATATCTAAATAAGATTACATACAATGAATTAAAAGTTTACAGTGACCTAGATCTGAGAATCAGAGAAGTCACTTGGTAATCCTGTTCAAGCATTTTCCCTGCTCTTGAAACTATTCAAAAGAAAAAGACACAGATGGTATAAAAGCAACATATTTCTCTCCTAAATGCACCCCCCCTGACTTCAGACCATCAAAACTTTCCAACTGGGAACTTTCTAAAAACTGCATGTGATAGAGCACACAAAATTGCAACACAAAATGTCAGAGAAGCAAATCCTCAAAGCATTTTACTGAGGCGAAGTCACTGTTAGGATTTTTTTATAGACTGAACTCCCTCACCAGTGCCACACTGTAGATGTGGAAGAAACTCAAGTGTTAGCACAAGATCTATTTTGAAGTACGAGTGAGAAACTCCTTTACAGATTCACCTAAATTTATGATCTACTTAAGCCTGAATCTGTTTTGTATTTAGGAAAGTGCCTGTCCTCCTAAACACTGATTATTGTACAGAATATGGTATAGTTGCAAAGTTAACCATTGTTTACCAGGCTAAATATGCAGATGGAAAACACAAATGAAAGAAAGAGCAAGTCATATTGATGATCCACTGATCCACTGGAAGTGCCATCATCTATGTATGATTTCTACCATTCTTGTCTGAAGGCTAGAATCATTGGATTCAGTGAACTCAAAGAAAGATCAAAGAACTGTATCAAAAGCATTACTACTAAAATTGAAAGGAAACAGCTTGTGAAGTGAAGATTAGAAACCAATATACAAAGTCATGGGATAGAAAGAACATTACTGGCGTTGGCAGTTATTTTGGCACCCAAAACAAAAACCTTTGCAAGAGCCAGTCCACACTATAGTGAGCTAGAAACAAGATAAATGGAGCTTTAGGGTGACTAAATTCCATGGATTTGAATTATTATAAGCACAATTGCATCCAGAACCTATTAAGAAGGGGGGGAAAGTATTTGCTTCCTTTGGATACTCAGTTTCATCTGGGTGAAGCAATTTAATCTATATCTTTCTGAATTTGTTCCATTTCAGGAAGCTCAAACTAATTCTGATTCATACAGAGATTCTCTCTTGAATATCTGATAACTACAATGTCAAACAAGTAGCACTGTTTTTGATATACTGCCTTGATCTTTTTTTTTTTAGTTTATTGAATTCAGTACTTTCTCTTCTCCTTTTTAATGTGTATATGAAGTCCCTGGGTGAGATCATCTGTCACCATAGGATGCGGTATGTGCTATCTTTCTGCCCCTGGTGAATTAATCAATGCTCTTAATGCCATATCCTAGTTCCTGGAAGCTGTAGAGACCTGGATGGAGACAGATAGGATTCAACTGAACTGACAAGACTGAATGGCTTTGGGGTTTGGCACCAATTTGCTTCCAGATGCAATTCAAGGTATTGTTTTTAATTTTTAAAGCTCTCCATGGCATGGGATTGGGTTGTTTCTCTCCCAATATCTCCCCAACTACATCTGCCCATCCCATTAGGTCTGGCAGAAGACTTATGCTGTGGATCCTATGCACTAAAAAGTTTCTTCTGGCAGGATCCATAAGGTAGGACATTTCTGTCATAGCCCCCACCTTGTGGAACATCATTTTCCCTGAGGTGAGATTGACCCCATCCCAGGTATCCTTTAAGAAGTCCCTGTTGTGCTAACAGGCCTAAGACAATGGTGAATTAGTGAGCTGGCTTTATTGTTCATATCAATAATTATCTCTGCTGAGGAGGGAGGAGGAAGGAAGAGGAGAGAGAGACGGAGAGAGATATGGAGGGGAATGGGAGGGAGGGGGGAGAGAAAGAGAGAGAAAGAAAGAGAATGAAAATCACCCAGGACAGTTTGCATCATAAATAAATAACAAATAACAATACAAAAAGTTATAATGGCACACCTCCATGTACACAGTCTTGTTGGAACAACATGGTGTAATAACTTTATAAAAGATAAGCTGAGGAATTCCATAACATGAGGACTACTTTTAAGAAGGCAAGCCTTCAGCTCCCCGTTTTTTTCCACCTCCCAAGGTGTATACATTCAGCAGTTGTAAATACAACTTTTAAACAGTTTCTGCAATTCTCAAAAGGCAGATAAATTGCAATTTTGTTATCATTGATTGGCTGTATAGTTTCCATAAGGCCCATCTCATAAGCCAATATACTGCAGAGTCCCAGTTTATTTTCATTTTATGAAAAAGGATAAAGTAACATTAACCCCCCTTAAAAATGCAGGCGAAAGACTTCCACAAATTCTTTTAACTTAGCTGTATGTAATGTTCTGCATTTAAAATTGTACTATACTCTAACAAATTACATGCTGCTGTGGATAGTCTTTAAATTGAGAAAAAAGGACATTAAAAATAATTTACACCTCATACCTACATAATAAGGGATTTTTTCATTAATGTATTCCAAATATATTATGAATTAACAGTTAACAGAAAGGCATGATAAGAAACATTTATATAAACTTTTCACAAATACAAAATATGGTGTCATTTATCTTCCAAATACCCAGATTAAAAAGCTACTATTCTATTATGGAAATTATTTCAAGGCAAATGTACAAATAGAGACAGCAAAATTTGATGAACATTCAAAGCACTTTTGCTTCTGTGATAGAGTATCGATAGAAATTCTACTCTTAAAGAGTTTTAATAAGGATGTTTCAATCTTTGATGCATCCCTTAAAGCAAACTTGCTTAAAATTCAGTTCTCAAAATGAAAGCAAGCCATGCACCAAATATAAATTCGCATTACTGAGGAAATCTACTTGCTTTTGGGACAGATCTTTTCCTTTGAATACCAATTAATTTCACTAAATGTAACAGTAAGGGCCACCAAGTCATTTGAATTAGGTATACATAAAGAGCAACCAATTTTCTAACATAATATAAACTATAATACCCCAAACATTTTAAAAATATGTACTGTACATTGAGACAGGTAGAAAGTAAAATGTGTTTGTTGTAATGACTACATTGATTTTAAAGGAAGAAGTCACATTTTACATGGGTTTTGACCCTTTCTGAAATGTTTGATTGAGTACTTTAGTTATAGCCTCGGGGTATGAATATAAAATAGTTTAAGAATTGGCCTTTTAAAATGATCATCTCAGACACTGAAGGTTGATTTCAAAAAAATACTAAGGAATTTAATCTTGGTTTCATCTCATCACTTCCCCACTCAAAGACACTTGTATTATGTGCCCAATGACCCAATCAGTCCTGGCACCACATCATTTTTAAAACGAAGTGGAGAATTCCTGAATAAGCACTAAACAAATTCAGTAAAACCTTCAGGATATCCTATTTTCAAGAGTAAGAACAAACCATCCAAAGACTGCATCAACCCATCCCAAAAGAATAACAAGAGCTTCAACAGCTCAACTCTTGCATTTGTCTTGATTTTATTACATTTATTTATTTATTTATTTTATTTATTAAATTTTTATACCGCCCTTCTCCCAAGAGACTCAGGGCGGTGTACAGCCAGCAATAAAACATGTAAT
>JANHFT010006364.1:54963-78039 GCA_032467955.1 Pseudoxenodon macrops
TTTTTATGTACACTGAGAGCACATGCACCAAAGACAAATTCCTTGTGTGTCCAATCACACTTGGCAAATAAAGAATTCTATTCTATTCTATGTTATGTTATGTTACACTTTTTACTTGGTTCTCATTTTAAAATGGTAGGAAACTACTTGATCAGTTTTCAGCAATCCACTTCAGAGAGGATTCTGAGGACTCAAAATGAGATAAGGCAGCCCCAAAGTTACAGTATACAATAACTAAAACTTTCTGAGATAAGACATCTCAACTAGTGCAACTATTAATTTTTAAGGCAATCTTAGTATTCTATTTGCTGATGCATAGAGTAAGTTGGTCCTAAAGAGATAAGAGGAGGGGATTTTAAAAGGATTTCTCCTGACTTTACCCTTTTTTAAACACATCCAAATTTCCGAACTCTGTCTAGCTGAGATCTATTTTCCTTTGGTTCCTGGTCTAAAAATGGGGGAAATAGCTTATTTACTTATTCACAGTATGATTTGTTGCCAAATTCAATCATTTCCTCTTCCGTTTTATCCTTTTAAAGAAGGACTGGGACTTGTTTTCCCAGTCATTAATAAACAAGCAAGAAATAAAATGCATATAAAAGTTACACTCAAGAATTTGCTAATCGTATTGCTAAGATTTTCTTTTTAAAAAAACCTAAATATTTCTCTCACATTTTTAAAGTTTTTTTAAAAAAACACCTTTGCTGGCTAACTGAAAGGAATATCTTTTATCCTTTCATACTCATGGTTGCAATAAGACATGCAAACATGCAAGGGGTGAAGTCTGTGTCAGGACACTGCAACACACTTTTCATCTTGTGCCACCAATACCCTGCACAATTGCTTCAACATATATTGGCATTGTGTGAGTAAAATGAGAGAGAGAGAGAGAGAGAGAGAGAGAGAGAGAGAGAGAGAGAGAGAGAGAGAGAGAAACAGGGAGGGAGGGAGGGAGAGAGGGAGAGAGAGAGAAGAGTGTTAAGAAGTGTTCACATGATGAACATTTGAATTTTGAATGCCTGAACTGGGCTACAGGTTTCAAACATTTATGTGAGGAACATTGAAATCAGACTCACTTTAAATCCATAAACTGCATACAACCTCTTTAAATATTTTTAAAAAGTAACAGTAACAGAGTTGGAAGGGATCTTGGAGGTCATGTAGTCCAACTCACTGCTGTCTCTGGGTACCTATACTATTTCTGATAAATGGTTGTCCAGTCTCTTCTTAAAAGCCTCCAGCACGGGACACTCCCAACTTTCAAAGGCAATTTGTTCCACTGGTTAAATTTTCTCACTGTCAGGATTTTTCTCCTTAGTTCTAAGTTGCTTCTCTCCTTGGTTAGTTTCCATCCATTGTTTCTTCTCCTGCCTACATTGCTTTGGTAAATAAGCTGGCCCCTCTTTCTTATGGCAGCCCTTCAAGTATTGAATGATGGATGTGTCATCACATGTGGTTTTTCAAATATGCTCTAAGAAGGCCCTTTGTAAAAACTAAACCTTTTATTTCAGCACATTATTAACCACAATTGAAACAGTTCTAAATTTTGTCACAAGCATTCTTAATTTAAACTAAATGGTTTGGATACAGTGATTCTATTGAGGAGTTAACCCCATTAAAAGGAAAACCTGGTTATAATTTTTGGTAATTTTTAAAATTTATTTTCCTTTTAACAAAAACCCTCTAAATGCTCCAGGACGTTGGAGAATCCTTCACAGCAGAATAAGAACCAGTGTGGTTAAAATATAAAGCCTCTTCTGGATCATATTTTGTTTTATAACGAGATCAAGCTGTGCCTTCTTCACTTTACCAGCAGCAGATCCTACCCAACAGAGGTTTGTTTTTGTTTTATCTTCAAATCAGTGTGGATGTTTGGCAACTGCCTGGACAAATTCCTGCAGTTTTCTTGGCAAGATTTTTTGAAGTGGCTTGCCATTTCCTTCTCCCTAGGGGTGAGAGAAAGAGAGACTGGCCTAAAGTCACCCGGCTCACTTTGTATCTAGGGCAGGACTAGAACACATGGTCTCCTGGATTCTAGCCAGGTGTGTTAACCACTATGACAGACTGTTTCTACGGAATAGGTTAATATCCTGAATATGCATGCATAAGCGCACCAATGTGCTTACCATCCGTGTCCTAATGTCCCTTTTTATTCATATCCTTTTCATGTATTCAAAATCATGTTTATACTTTTATCTGCTATCTTATATATGCCTGACAAAATAAATAAATAAAATAAATAAATAAATATTCATGAAACATCCCTCCCACTGCCTTTTATTAAATCCATGATCTTTTGCATTTCATACCAGTTCCCAATGGAAAAACAAATAGCTCTGAAGATCATACAAGTTACAGAGGGATTAAAATACAGCCAGATTGAAATCTCAATAATCAAAATAAAAAGTGTTGGCACAGCAGGAATAAAATATAATTGAATAAATGCTCCACGTTCATTCTAAATGGTAAAATGGACTGTTTTAACCTTGCTTTGGTCTGTGTTATATGTTAGAAAAGCAAATAAACAACCACAATAAAAATGCAGTTTTAGTAATGAGTACAAAGCCTTCTTATGCTAGAAAATTAGTGCTTTTAGTGTTTAGCTTGCTGTTAAACAAAAAGAATCATATTTACTTATATTATCCTATTCAAATCATGCCAAACAATTCCACTTTATAATTCTTAAGTTCATTTCACAAACTAACATTAAATGATACAGGTTGTCACCTTTTTCAGATATGTAGGTTCATATAATTGAAGATATCCTAATGTCTTAATTATATTTTTGAAACTCAGTGTCATTCAGTTGCTTAAGTGTCTTACTAATTAGATTTAATTTTACCATTTATTTATGGGAGAAAATGTGTTCCTTATTCTTTTGTGAGATTTTTTCAAGAGATGAAAAGCATGATTGCAAGTAGCTAATTGCTATTTTTAGTGTAAGCTAGTCCTAGTTAACAGGTCAAAAAACTTCATGTATTTTGTTTCTCTACTGTAAGACCAGAAATTGTGCACCAATCCGCTTCCCATTTCCCCCTTGGGTATTATAAACAGTGACATATTTTGGTTATCTGAAATGTAGACTTCTATACAGCCTTGGACCATTCTCACCATAATCTCTTAAGACTAATAATAAAAAATGAATAGGGTCAATTTAAGGAGAAATGGTAGCTACTGGAGAGTATTGGATTAAACTAAAATAATGGTAGCATCCTAGTCCATATCTTCTTTGTCAGTATAATGGGTCAGCCACAATTTGGAGGATTTTTTATATTATTGTATTATTATTTTATTTGTCAAGCATGTATAAGATAATAGATATAAGTATAAACATGATTATGAATACAGGAAATGGATACGGATAAATGGGGACAGTAGAACAGGGACAGTAGGCACATTGGTGCACTTATGCATGCCCCTTAAAGACCTCTTAGGAATGGGGTGGGGTCAACAGTAGACAGTCTAAGGTTAAAGTTATGGGTTTTAAGGGATGAAACCACAGTCAGGTATTGATCATTCTGTTGCTAAAGTCATATTTTCTGCAATTGAGTTTGGAGCGGTTTACCTTAATTTTGTATCTATTGTGTGCTCATGTATTGTTGCGGTTGAAGCTGAAGTAGTCATTGACAGGTAGGACATTGTAGCAGATAATTTTGTGTACTATGTTTAGGTCAGACCGAAGGCGGTGTAGTTCTAAGTTGTTTAAGCCCAAAATGTCAAGCCTGGTGGCATAAGGTATTCTGTTGTGAGCAGCCAATGTCTTCATAAAACCAGGAAAATGATAGATGGGATGTAACTTTTCTACTTACAGTTCACTTTCAAGACAGTGATTTGTTATGCTCAATCTTTACATGGAAGTATTTCATAGGTCTTTAGGGACTTTTTATCTTTCCCTTCTGGCTTATACTGATCTGGGTATCATTCATATGAGGTGTGGTGGTGCAGTGGTTAGAGTGCAGTACTGTAGGCTACTTCTGCTGGCTGCCAAGACCTCGGCAGTTCAAGTCTCATCAACTCAAGGTTGACTCAGGCTTCTATCCTTCCAAAAAATCAGGACCCAGATTGTTGGGGGCAATACACTAACACTGTAATTAGAGGTCTGTAAACTACTATGAAGTGGTATATACTGTAAGTCTAAGTGCTATTGCTTTCTTTTGTTTAAAACATTTATATAGCCTACCTTATATCTAGCTCCAAGTGGTTTCAACCAACAAAACAACATCAATGTTATACACACACACAGACACACACAGAGACACACACAGACACACACAGAGTGATGGAATGTGCTCCTGCAGCAGTAGAGGTGGAGTATTTTGCCAAGTCAGACTCCCAAAAGGAGACCTGGATCAAGAAACTGTATAATCCTAAACTAGATGTGGAAGAGGAGAAGAGATTCAGGGTAGCCACACTTTAGAATCTCTCAGGATATATCTAGTACAGTGGTGTCAAACATGTGGCCCGTGGACCGGATGCGTTACATGCTGGCCACCCTTTTAGTTAAGGGGGAAAGTTGTGATACGTCACGTGACAACGTAACGCTGTGATTTTGACACCCCTGATCTAGTATGTTAGAAGGTTACAGATTTAGACTGGCAAGATTCTGTCTCTCACATATAGCAAATAAAAAAATTGACTCATTTGGAACTCACCATCTTGACTCTGGCCTTGATCCTGACATTTATATATGTACATACACACCACAAACACAAATAGTAAAAATGTGGCACCATAATAAATTTTAACAGGCAGTTGAACACAAAATAAAACCTCAACAGTCACACCTTATTCCAATGCTTGGGGGAAAACTTTAAGTGCTTTTCAAAAGAGTAGGAAGGTGATGGCCTGCCAAACGTTAGGGGGAAGAGCCCTTCATTGGGTAGGGTCTGCTATGGAAATGGCACACATTCTAGATTCCATAAGATGGCAATGTTTAAGAAAAGGAACTAGGAGCAAATCTGGTAGGATGGGTAGATGTCCTTAAGGAGAGGCAGTCTTGCAGATTATCTGGCCTTGTGCTATGTAGGCTTTAAAGATAATAATCAAACCTTGAATTTTTCCTGGAAGAACATTGAGAGCCAATGCAGCTTGTGCCACAGAGATGTAACATGAGTAAAGCTAGAGGCATATCATTGTACCAATTATTGCTTCTGGTTGGTCAAAAAGTGGTGGGGGAGGGGATTAGTCAAACCTTTTGACCAATGTGGGCTCTGCAACAGAAGATACAAATTCCCCACCCATGGCTGGCTGATCAACCTATCCTGAATTATTGCCAGTAAAGGAAAATCTATGGCACTGTTTAACAGCCACAATTATTTAGCTGAGTTCTTCTGATATTTAACTAAAATTTATTTATGTGGAATATATTTAATGTGTATAAGCTGCCCAGAGTTGCCTCTAGATGAGATAGGTGGAAGATAAATCTAATAGATAAATATATAAATAAATATTTGCTATGGTTAATTTTAAATTTGATTGATTGATTGATTGGATTTGTGTGCCACCCACACGAGGTGACTCTGAGTAGCTTACAAACATTACATGTGGTCTCTTCTAAGGATTTTAATGCATTTAATGTTGTTTGATTCGGGCAATGAATTTTGATTAACAGAAAATGACAGAAGCTGATACAGTTAAAACCAGTAAAAGTATGGTTAGAAAAAACAGCCTGTAAGGATAAAACATGCTTTTAAAAAAAGTCATTATTCAAGAAAAATATCGGCTGGACAATCAAAGAACATTTGAGATCATGGCGAAAGAGACAATTTGGGAGGAGAGAAGAAATCACAACCTGCATCCCAGATAGGTTGAAAATGAAAACAACAACAGAAGAGTTGTGGAGAGAAGAAGGAGAGAAGAAAGAGAGAAGGGAAGAAAGGAAGAGGAGAGGAGGAGGAAAAGAGATAGGAGAGAGGGTAAGGGGGGAAAGAGAAGAGGAGTGGGAGAGAGGGAGGGGAAGTAGAAAAGGAAGGAGAGGAGGGAGAGGAAAGTAAGGAAGGGAGAGCGAGGAAGGGTTATGATAAATACAAGTTAAGGGATGGCAGAAAAGCAACCTTGATTTAATATAAGTGATAAATTTAAATAGAATATATGTATAAAAGTGTTATAGTAGAATAAGAAGAATGTAATGATATATATGTGAATGTCGGTATGAGAAATAAAATAAAAACCTTTACAAAAAAAAAGAAATTACAACCTGCAAGTTTGAATGAAGTTTGAATGATGAAGTTCACATGTGGTAGACAAAAACTTTCCACAGGCTCAAAGCAAGAATAGCATATTTTGATTAGTGATTAGTTCCACCAGATATTAGCACTGTTCAGTTAGTCAGAAAGTGGAAAACATAGAATGAAGGTAAGAATTTCTTTGATAGGGAGCTCAAGTAACCTGTTTTAATGTAGAACTGTGTTCAAAAACCTGACTAGTGAGTAATTGTATTTTAAATGCAGGCTCTTGCTTATTCCTTGACAACGCTTTTTTTTTAAATAAGCAAAGCCATCCTAAACCATGTGTGAAATATTTTATAAAAAATCACTTGTTTCTAAAAGCTTTTTTTTGGGGGGGGGGGTTGTATAATTCATTCAAGATCCTTAAAAGATTTTGGTTCAAATTTAGTACCTTTTCCCTAAATGAAAATAAACATTCCATTTTGATTTATTACCCAATAGGTTGCAATAGGTAGCATTTTCAGAAGCTGGCATTTTGTCCTCTGTAATGCAGTAACCATATATTATGGACTGCAGATGCTGAGAAACCATTTTTGTTTCTTTGAATACATAATTCCTATTATAGATTATCCAGGAACATCAAATGCCGTAAACATTTTTCTACACTTCAACAAAGGAAGGGTATGTTCCCATTACAAAATTGAAGGGGCACGGTCCCAAATGGAACAATTTTTTTTTAATTAAGGGAGATGGGGAGGGAGCAAAAGAGAAAGAGAGAGCAGAAATGACAGAAACGACTATAAATCATTAAAGCCTGCTTCAGCAAAACATTAAATATGTAAACTGTTCCACTGAAATCAGTGAGACTACTCAAATGCATAAGTGCTTTCTTGGACATAGCCCAGGTTAGGTGTCGTATAAAATGTTTTCAATGCAATATATTCACATGACCCTTGTTAAGTAAACTAATTTCTGTATTTATTGTGTTCCTTTCTAATGGTAGACTCTTTGGTAACTTAAGACAAGCATCTCTTATATACCTATTTTTTTTTAAATGTTTTACGTGAGAAAACCCTACCATGCATACTAAATGCTCTAATACAGCAAAAAAAGCTTTCTTACCAGTTGGAAAAATAATAGACTTTCTTCAATTTGTAGTCTATTTAGGACATATAGAAATAGAACCTATACTATTTCAGATAGGTGACTGTCAAGACCAGTGATGGTTAACCTTTTCCGGACTCAGTGGCCAAAGCGTGCATGTGCACCCAAACCCCCAAAATGCAATGCGCACATGGCCCCTGTGCATGCACCCTGCCTCACCTGCAAATGCACGCTTGGGGCCCTGCATGTGCCCCCCCACGCTTGGGGCCCTGTATGTGCCCCCCCACGCATGCGTGGCATAGACCCACCAACAACCAGCTGGCTGGCGGGAGGCATGTGTGCATGTGTGGTGGAGCTAAACTGGGCTGACGGCTCATGTGCCCACAGAGAGAGCACTGCATGCAACCTATGGCACTCATGCCATAAGTTCACCATCACAGGTCTCGACTCTTTGACTGACACTATTATACAACTGTTTTGTGAAGATATGATTCTATTTGTATTCCAATTATAATTAAAGTGTTTCCTATAATTCATATCTCTTCCTTCCAGTTTCTGCTCAATGATTATCTTACCAAAAGCTAACTCTGTCTTTAACTGCTGATCATTTACCTGTAGTTCTTATAAAGGGATAATCAGTGGAAAACATTAAACAATTAAAGACAAAGGGGGGAAAAAGATGGATACAATAAATTGCAGAGACATCTTCCACCATCAATATCCCAGAGTCTGGATGAATAGCTAGACCACCACTTAGCTTCTACAGGAAGCTATTTCATAATCAGAAGTACTTCAAACACTGAACTCCCAAAATTGTTTTAGCCTTAAACTTAAGGCTAGAACTGTATTGACAATTTGGAGATATAATACCAGTTATTCACTGGTAACAAAGACAAGTATTTTATTTTAAAATGGTAAGTTGTCACCGCAATGGACTATATCCTTTTACAATGAACTGAAATATTTGTTTTTCAGTTTTCAGTCATTTGGGTATTTTATATTTCTTCTCACTTCTACATAAATAAATCATATACCACAAAACGTATTAGGCTAAAATCTGTTCCATGTGGATCTCTTGGACTTGTTTTGCTGATGAACTAATTATTCCAAAAAGTCACAATGGGCAAAACAATAGCCTGAAGATAATGCTCATGTAGCTCAGTTCCAATGCTATGCGAAATCACAAATACATAAAACTGCAGGCTGCTATAGCTTGCCTCTGTTTGTGTTTGTGTGAAGAAACACAATGCGCTATTCTTTCATCATATAAACAAGCTTATATGTCCATACTTACTGTGTCCTCAAATTAATCTTTAAATCATAATCATATCATATATAATCATATGTAATCATTTACTTTATTAAAGTAAATATAGAATACAAATCACATCATGATTTTTTTCTAAAACGGTGGAAAAATACTTTTCCTAAATACATATGAAAGGTTTCCATGCATTTTAGAAAAGCTAGAAATAAATACATATTCCTACACTATATGTCCAAGACTACATTCATGCTTGCCTAAACAAAAGCCCTTTCTGAGTTTCCTTATCCAATAAGAGCTGTATGTTTTTCATGCAGAACTATGGGGATAATAAAATGTACCCATTAAAATTCACTCTGCTTTTGTTTAAAAGTATGACAAACCTACTTTTAGATGATATCTCAAATTTCAGAGTTCTAAGAATCCTTTCATACATTTTAAGAATTTCCTTTTTATATGGATCACTAATCTGCCATCAAGTTAATGTCAGCTCTTAGCAACCACAGAGATTTTCTCCATGGCAATCTGTCCCTATCCTGATCAACTGGGTTATGCAAAGGTGCATCCATACCCATAACTGAGTCCATCCACCTTGTTACTGGTCATCCTCTTCATCGCTTTCCTTTCACCTTTCACAACATAGTTAGATTTTTATATAATGTATCCAAAGTTTCCCTTATATAGTCATTAACATTAATACACTTGGTATATGTTCAAATTCATTGTTGGAATGTATTTTTATTTAGCCAGTATTTAGCCAGTAGATGGCAGTGTTTACAAGTTTGGATTTATGGTATATACTGTATGCTCTTTTGTTCTAAGTAGATTTCCCTCTTTCCTGATACAATTATTTTGAGTAGTAAAGCACATGGTGACTGTACCCTTTGTTTGCTCTGTGTGGTGCTTTATATAAACACAATTTCTAACAATATATGTATATGTATACTTCTCATTGTTTTTCCTCCCATTCTCTGATTCACAAATGTTACTTCAGAATACCATTGCGCTTGCAATGCATATTTAGTGGACAGAGAGAAGACACTATCACATCCATTAATTTTAAATTCCACATGTTTTTCTAACATTGATTTGTCTACAAATCATTGGGCAGCACGTCCACAGCCTGCATTTAATTCCAAGCCTATTATATAGAGACCAGCATTAAGAATGAGACTGGTTTGTGGTCTACTTTGTTGTAAGTCAATGGGATGGGCTTCTCGTTGTTTGGATTTATGCTCAATGAGCCAGTTCTTAAACTGAAGTGGTTCCTTAAAGGTCCTTGCCACTATACTTAATGGAAAGATAAGTTACCCATAATATACCCCATTCTCACAATCCTCAGAGATCTAATTAAAATAAGGCTAGAGGAAGGATATATTCCCGTGCACAAGAAATCTTTAAAGGCTTTAGAGGGAACCCATTATTGCTATAACCTTTCAGGTTAATAAGACAGTAAAGTCTTCATTTCTGAGTTCATATACTAACATATAGATCAGCAAGATGGCTTGCACGTTTGAAATATTAAATCCACAATCCATAGGACTATTGAAAATGGCAAGGTAATATCTCCCTGGGGGAAAAAAAAACTTAATTCCTGCTGACTATATGGACAGTTTCATATACTTTTTTTGGGGGCAATGGTTGCTATTACTTCCTTCCAGAATCTAATTATTTTATTATTCTTTCCCTGTCTAGACTACAGTCATACAAATCTCTTATTAAAGTATAACCAAGTCCAATCCTGATTGGTATTTTTGAGACTGAACATTTACTGTAGCAATATTGAATTTAGAAACATGTAATTAAGCAGTGTTAGGTCATACAAGCTTAGTTCTCTTGTTTTGTTATCAGGAAAGATAACACAATGGAAAATAGAGAAAACAAATTATGGATATGTACAAATACGATTTGCTAAAGTTCTACAAATTCCTCTTTAATCTACCAGGTTACAATGTCAGTATATAATCAATGACTCTCCAAATTTAGTTATAAAGGAAGAAGAGAACATATTTTTCTTTCTTGCCTGCATTAATTCCTTTCCAGTGTAACAATAGGGGCACTGGCTGAAATGCAAGCATGACTGAACACGATGCTTGCATTAAGTGAACATGACAAAAATCCATCTGCCATCTTCATTCACTACCCAAAGGCATACAGTATATTATGCTATCCAGCAAGATGACTGTCCTGCTTTGAAAACAATTTGGGTAGAGAAAAGGAACAGGCACAAATTGCAATAAGAAGTGGATCTTCCATATCCAAATATACATATTGCATTGTCTATAAACAACTCATAATATTTTTTTTAATTCTAGAGAAAGTTTCAGAAAAGCTACAAAAGTATAAGTGAAGTAAGGTGCTAGTTCTTTCCTTATTGATGGAAATCTGTATGCCAGAAAAGTGGGTGTCAAAGATTATACTATTACTCATCCATATTGTGGGAGCAAAAGTTCTTTAATGGGAAAGAGGCTTGAATGAGAATGGAAGGATAAGAGCAAGTAGCAAAGTATTGGGTGTTTTCATTTTTTCCCCACTGCAATATAAGAAGCAAACCAAATTATGGAAATCAATGTCAATAAGAAAGCATCTAGAAACATGAAAAAAGCCCCCAAAATTGTATATGGTAGATTAAAGATGAATGGTTATAAATGAGTAAATGTCTTTGCAAAATGATCAGAAAATAGAAACACAATTTAACTAATCTCTTTCAGGCTACTTGAATGCTTCATTTTATACTGATTTATCAAAATGATTAAGATTATTTTTTAATGCAGAGAGTAAGAGAATTCAGAATAAAACTTATTTAGCTACCTCTTCTGTGCTGTTAGCTGTGGATTGCTGCTGTGGGCTACAAATTTAAGTAAGCAGAATAGGTACAAATCTTAGTAAAGCAATTTTTCACTTAAATATAAAGTAAAAATGCTAGAGAAACAAGAACATTTTTTCCTCTAAGGGAATGACTAAACTTGTCTTGCTTCACAGCCAGGGTTAAACTAATCCCACTATTTACAAAATGAAAAGAATTTACTTAAATCACTCATGGATTTAGATTTGTTTTTCAGTGATTTGTGTTTCAGTGATTTTGTTTTAATCTTTGAGTAATTAATTTTTATTAACAATAAGTATTAAATATTTTGCTCCTGGACTTGACATTTTTTGGGGGGAGAGAGGTTGGGAATTATTGAAGCAGGGGTGGATTCTAAACTTACCTTGCCGGCGGTTCGCTGCATCCCGTGCCACGTGGGCATGCCTCACGTGTGCGCGCGCGCACCCAGTGCACGCTCGCATGTGCAGTAAAAAAAAGCCCCAAAAAATTCAAGAAAAAAAAGGCCGAAAATAAGATGACGACGCATGCGTAGTGCCAGAAATTCGGCTTCTGCGCATGCGCAGAAAAAAAAAGAAAAACCTTTTTTTTTCAAAAAAGAAATTCCCAAAAAAAGATGTCGGCGCCCATGGAGCAACAGAAACGGCTCCGTGACATCACCAGCAGCCTACTACCTACTCGGTAGAACCGGTCCAAACCGGTATGAACCCACCTCTAGGGTGAAGTAAGACCAATAAATTGGGGAAAGTGAGTTAATTTGAATAAATGCAGTTCTTATTTCATTAATGCAAAATGCTACTTCCAAAATTCTAGAATGATGACAATGGTAGAAAATATTCAAAATCTGGCTTGTACAATTTGAACAAAGCTAAGCAAAATTCAGTCATTTGTCATCATAGTTTGAGATTAACAATCCTTTTACTTCAATGCCAAGTACAAAGCGGAAGCACAAACCAACCAGTAGATACAAATTGTGTGGGCTGTCCAAAATTTGTTCTTTACTATGACCAATTGATGTCAGGAGACTGGACCTGAAATATACATACAGCACAATCTTGAAGAACCAAAGCTTCGCTATGTACCGATAAACTGGATTACATCAGTTTGATGAAACAATATATCTCATAATTTTTTATCAATAGCTTTTCACCAATAGCTATAACATCTCATTGTCTGAGAGAGCATCTTAAATGCCTTTGTTGTTCTACTGTACTCATAAATATATGCTCACACATCAGTAAATTCTGCCTTTAGCATACCTTAAATACATTTTCTAGAGTATGAACAAAATAACTGACACTTGTGGGACCATTAAATTACAATACAATTTCTTAAGAAGGAAGCCTTGCTTCCAATATAAAATATTTGTAGGAGACAACAGATGTGACCAAAGACTAAAATTAACAACCTTAATATACATATTCATGCCAAGATAAATATGACTAGAATCTGAAATACACTTTGGATAACTATACTTTTATGGATAGCTTTGCGCATACTGTAAAAATAATTATAAATGCAAATTATTCAGGTGATCATAAATTTAAGTGCTATTTTCTTCCAGTTAGTGTGAAAGAACAAGAAAGGCTGAATATGTATGTGTGAATATGTGTATATATGTAGGTATACTATAATTCAGATAAGACTAGCAATATATATTGTAAAAAATAGTGAGATAACTATATCTGCTACATACATAAAAATAATTCATAGAAATATTCCAGAAGTTTGACCATACATTTAAGTTACTTTTCTATATACGTATAATATTTCATGGTATTAATTATAACTCACTAGTGAAGAAAAATAAATTCAAAATACACAGAATAAAAGCAAAATTCTTCTAATGTCTAAAATGTAAGGTTTATCAAAAGAATAACAAAAGCAGTTATATTGTGATAGAATAGAACAGAACAGAACAGAATAGAATAGAATAAAATTGAATTGAATTGAATTCTTTATTGGCCAAGTGTGATTGGACCACATATAGACTTTAAGCACAATGATCTGTCCCTAGCCTTCAGCTTATCCAACAGTAGAGCCATTGCCATATAATTGAGTCTATCCACCTAGCTACTGGTTGTCCTAGTCTTGCCTTTCCTTACACCTGCCCCAGCATTATAGCCTTCTCCAAAAGGCTAGGTGTTCATATAATGTGTCTGAAATAGGATAGTTTGAACCAGGTCTTTGGCGCCTCGTGTGACAACTGTGAGTTGATTTGTTCCATGATCCATTTGTTTTGTTTTCATGGCTATCTATGGAGACTCTTAGGACTGTTCCCCGAACAGAGCTACTGTTTATGGTTTTCTGAAAATGTTATCAGCCACAATTTAGAATCTGACGCTGATCTTTTTTTTAGCATATTTATTTATTTATTTATTTATTCTTTATCACCAAAGATAAAATACAAAAGAAATAAAAAGAAAGAAATAAGCAAACTATCAAACTTCCAACACTAACAACAAAAAGAAAAAAATGTGTTTATAAAAAAGAAAAAAATCAAATACATCTAACAAAAAAAACACAATCCGTTTCAGCTGAATGCTGAAAGATGCGTCTAAAAATTACTATGTTCTTCCTCCCTTACATAATGGATCTATAAATATTTATAAACTTTCCCACTATATTTGAACCAAATACTATATTATATAAACAAATATCCTGATGAGGAAATCTATTTATTTAATAATCAAATCAACCCAACATCTGTTCACAATATATATGTTAAAAAAAAAGTCACCAGGTTACCCGGAAGATAAAAGTGATCTTCAAATCCCTCTGTTAACCATCTGCCATTGTATTTAACAGGCAGAAAGTCCACAAATGGCTTTAATCTCTTTTATCTCTTGTCAAATCCATTCTTCCTAATAAAAGAATTAGTAAATTAACTAATAATGTAATTTAAAAAACTGGTAGTCCTCTCTTAATGACCACTTGTTCACTGGCCATTCAAAGTTATGACAATACTAAACGAGGACAATTACAACTGAGCCACATGATTGGGACCATTGTGGAGTCCTTGCAATCATGTGATTCAGTTCAGGTTCTTGGCAATTTGGTCACAATTATGACTATCACAAGGTCTCATAGTCACATAATTACCATATGTCACCATCACTGCTAGCTTCAGACAAGCCAAGGCATTCAGGAAGCTGGCAAGAGGTCACAAATTGCAATCACATAACATTGCACTTAATGAACACATGCAATTTGCTTAATGACAGCAGTTAGAACTGCCACAAACTGAGTAAGGAACCAACATTTCAATAATTACAAAACACTTCATAAAATAACATAATTGGAAGGCACATTGGAAATCTTCTAGTCCAACCCTCTGCTCAGGCAGGAAACCCTACACCATTTCAGACAAATGGTTGTCCAATCCCTTCTTAAAAACCTCCAGTATTGGAGCACAAATGATGTCTGGAGGCAAGTCGTTCCACTGATTAAAAATATAAAATCAATTCCATAAGAAGAACAAAATTGTAAGTAATCAGGAGCCATATTTTGTACTATGGAGAAATTTAGTATGTGATTAATAGGACTTGAATAGCCTGTTTTTCTTGTTGGACAGAACGAGCCTTAGTTTTTTTTTACATCATTTTCACATATCTCTAACCACAGAATGATGACAGATTGGAATACATGGGAGCCTAATGCTGCTGGTTACCTACCCTGGACTAGAGGAATGATGGTTTTAAAACTATGATGATAACATCATGAATGCAAAATATGAATAAAAAATGAAGTTGTAATAAAAAGAACAAGGCAGAAATGGAGTCTAATTCACAGTTATAATTAGATTGAAGAATCTAGCTCTTTTTCAATTAATCCATACATACATACTTATTACACTGTTCACTTTCAAAGTTAAATTCAGAAAGGACTAACTCAGTCCTTTCTGCAAAACTTCGAAAGGACTAAGAAATAACAACAGAAAAGTACACAAATTTGCTTTGAGTTAAGCAAAAAGAAAAGGAAATAAAACAAAAACTATTGGATCTGCAAAAATTAAATTACATAGGTACCATTTATTATGCCTCATTTGTTACCAGATAGGATCATAAATATTGCCCTTTACTGCATATCATGTTTTTGATCAATCAAAGCTTTCATAAAATATTTTAAGTAAGACAGACAAAGTTTAGGGTAGGTTAGCAGAATTAGTCATAGCTATGCCATATTCAGCATTCCATAATGATTAAGGACAATACCAGTTGGTTTTCATACCCATGTTTTCCCCAAAATAAAACCAGGTCTTATTTTCATTTGGGCCCCAAAATTAGCACTAGGGTTTATTTTTGGTGGTATTATTTTGTTTTTCCTTGTATAGGAGGCCCACTTCTTCTGCTTGCTTGTGTGGTATGCCAGTGCAACCACGATGAGGCGGGGGGATTGAGCTGTCACACGTGCCCTGCACTGGCTTACCTCAGGGCCCCTGAAGCCAGGCCACTCATGCCCCGACACTTGCCTCACCTTGCACTGGTGGCTCCAGCAGCCCCATTGAGCAGGACCCTGCATGGCCCCTGGCCCACTTCTGCTTGTTCATGGCTGCAACGGAGCAGGAGGCCGAGCGACATGCCAGTGCCACAGCCATATGTTGAGGTGGGTAGGTGGAGTTGTCCCACATGTCTTGCACTGGCTTATCTCAGGGTCCTGCAGTCAGACCATCTATCCTCGACAGCATGGTATCACAAGCAACCAGATGGAATGGGTAGGTGGGTGGCTGTGCAGGCTATTAAGTAGGGCTTATTTTGGGGGCAGGGCTTATATTAAACGCATGTGTAAAAACACGCCAGGGCTTATTTTCAGGATAGGTTTTATTATCAGGGAAACAGGTTACCTTTCAGTCCATATGCCACAAGTACAACCAAAACCCAGTTTTAATTTAAGAATGCTCACATTATTCTATGCAAGCTAGGATCTCTAATCTAAGGAGTACTTTGCAAGCCAATGCAACATTACCTATATTCCATCAGCTAGAAGATCTATGCAATGTACATATTGTTACTCTGCTAGGCAGATGGGATAATAATTCCACCTGTTTTAAATCTCCATATAATTTTTAATATCAGAGGATGATTCAGTCTTCCTTCATAGTGATTATCCCATTAAATTAATGAATGCCCAGTAATTGCTAATAACCATTATAACATGTCTGATACAACCTCTTACCACCTTGCAATAATCGAATGACGCCGCTGTTTTATCGCTGAGTTCAGTAGAGCAGAAAAAACGTCTCCAGTCAACTCACCACAAAAATGTATGTTTAGTTAACTCTGCAGTTACTAAAGACACATGCCATCTTTAGCAAGGACCTTTTCATATGTTTCTTCAGTTATGTGTCTTTCATACACAACAACTAAATAAACAAGCTGTATTACATTTAAAAGTACATTTGGATCTGTGGTGAAGAAAAATGGGCTTATATATATTTAATGTTATCAGGAAGACTGCAAAGTCAGTGTCAGCAGAAGGCTTTAAATTGATTCTTCTGTGAAATAAAGCTTGCAAACTACATTCCATTACAAATGGAAGGCTCTTCAAAATGCTAGCTGACCTTTTCACAAGGGCATTGATTCAGTGAGCTGAGCTGAAAGCCAAGAGGCAAATAAAGCAACATAAAATGCAACAGGTTATAAAGTCAGCTGCACAACAGTGCAGCAGGGCTGACCTTCAAAAGCCAGAGTATCATCAGTGTTTACAAACCAAATGCTAGAAAGGACACATGGCCAGAATTTAATGTGAATTTATATTCTGTGGATTTAACCCAAATTATTGTACACCAATTCCAAATATTTTTTGAGAAAGGATAAATGGAAAAGATCCAGCACCCATTAGCAGTTTCTTTGCTCCCTTTAAGATCATCGGTAAGCAGAAAGACCTAAAGGAACACGCTTTTCATTTATCTTGTTGGCAGGAAATATTAGAAATAAATAAGCCAATTCTACATTTTTTGCCTTATCATTCCACTTGCTTGAGGCTGCTGTACAATAGGGCACATGCTTGGATGAGAGCAAAAAGTTAAAAGGTATATTGTACAGCCATATCTTTTGTTAAATGTTATTTGCAAAGACCTTATAATTTGTTATTTGATGGTTTAAGGCAAGGACTTTTGGGGACTGTTGGCATATGTTGAATATTGAGAACTTGTTATGAGCACCGTTATAAAATGGTTGCTAAGGAGAGCAAGGCCAGTCATAAAACACTTATTTACCAAAGATAAAATTGGTAGTATTATACTTCAATCTCTCTACTGGCTTAGTTTATATTTCTTGTTTATTAGTCCAAACAACACATTTCCAATAAACCACTGGACTTCATCTCCCTCTCATTTCCTATTAGGCTTACGTGGGATCCTGAAAGATTCGTAAAAATGAAGACAGGGTTTGAAGCTAGAGTTTTATTTTGCAGCATATTAATTTATTAATTAATTGTTCATGTTAAATGTTTAAAAATATCATCTGGGATATGAAGCTTTGTGTGCATCAAAAGAGGACACACAACCAGAACCTGTGTTGAATTTATATTTACCGACAAAGAAAGTGGAAGAAGTATTGCTCCATCCCATATTTGGGTAGACCAGGTTGCCATGATAGAAAAACACTTAATAGCTCCCAGGGGTGGGTTGCTGGGGGTTTACAGGTGTTTGGGAAAACCTCTAGCTAAGGTTCTGTGCAGTTCAAATCCCACTCACCCCACTCCTCCCAGGAGTACCCACGTGGCCCGTTTTGTATGCAGGAAGTGCACGGAGCCTTGGGGAGGATGAAAAACAGGCATATTGGAAGTTTGGGAAGGCCGGAAATGGGCCCAGCTTCCAGAGGGTCTCTGAAGCCTGGGGAGGCCATTTTCGTCCTCCTAGAGGCTCAAGGAAAGCCTCCGGGGCCCGGGGAGGGCAAAAACACCCACCACCCCCCGCTGTGGTGCAGGAGGCTAACTAGGCCATGCCCACCATGGCCACACCCACCCAACAGATAGGCAGAGAACCCCTTGCTAAAAATTGTGAAGCTCACCCCTGATCTCTCTCCTGGTATAGCTGACAAAGGGAGGAGAACCTGTAGCTTAGAAGTTAATACATCTACCTTATATGCAAGCACCCCAGGATTGAATCGTAGAAGGGTATGGCTAGCTGATGAGAGCTAAATAGCTTGAAATAGATCTAGTCTCCCTTTATTTCTGTGTCAGTAAATATAAATTCAACACAAAAATAGTTTGTTGCGAAAGTGACTGCCTGTGAAGGCTCCTGAATTGGGTCTGAAAGGCGAAAGCAGAAGCAGTATGATCCGTCCCATATTTGGGTAGACCAGGTGGCCAGGATAGAAAAACCACTCAACCAGAACCTGAAATATCACAAACTCTGGTAACTTTTAAAAATAGGTATTTTGTACATTTTATATAATTCAAAACAAGTACAAAATAAGGAGTTTGGTATGCTAACAAGAGCTAGCATGTCTATACCTGATCTCCAATCCTACTCCTTTTGTCCTATCTCATGAAACTTGTTATTCGTCTGGAACAGACTATAAGTGAGATGGGTCCCGTAAGCATGAGGATGTGTATGATTGCAGATATGATAGGCTTGAGCTAGGCAGACTGAATGCAACATTTTTATTCACCTTGATGACAGTTCAATATACCTGTATATTATTGAAAGTGTTGATAGGTTGTTGTCTAAAGACTACAACCAGCCAGGTTTTGTTTTTGTTTTGTTTTTTTAAGTAAATTGAAAGGCAATATGATTAATGAATGTATGACTTCAGAGTCTACATTTACAAATATGGAAATCGTTTTTATATCTGCAGATGCCAATGCATATTCATGCCTTTTACTCCAGCTTCAGCAATAAATACGGTGAAGGCATTCAATTGCAATCTCTGCATTAAAGCCTAAGGTGAAAAATGATAGATGAATAAGGCAGATAGTAGCACATAGCACATAATGAAGGCAGGAAGGAAAATTGCCAAATGGAAGAAAATCCTGCATGAATAGGAGTGTGATGTGTTTTAAAGAAAAAGGCAGCACCTGTATTTCAACCAGCCCATCACCCAAAATACACATTCAACTAACGAGGACAGATGCACCTGCAATTCATGTAGAAATTTTGAAAGACTAAAGTATATACCCATATACATCACTCATATTAATTTTTCATTCCCACTGAAAAGTGACCTTGAAAGTGCTACAAATGAAGTCGATGAATAGTACTGCCTTCTGCTAACTGACCCTTAATAGTAGATCCAATTATAATATAAATCTCTATCTCAAATGTCTCTAAACTGTATTATTAGCAAAAGCACATTTGCCAAGATAATTGGAAGAAACAAAAAATGCAGAAGTAATGAAGGAAAGTAAAACCAAGCATAAAACAGGTTGTGATGTCCATGGCTTAATAATCCTTAAAAAGTATTCCTAAAGTAGTCCAATCTTCTAAATAAATGTCTCTAGCACAGAGATGAAAAATACAGCTAAGTAGCAACATAGCAAGAAACCAAAATGTAATTCATATTATAATATCTCCTGGGTTTTATTTATTCATAGTTGTCTTAAAGATATATCATATTTCTCTTCTTAATTACAGGAAATAAAATTTGTGTATCCACATAACGTAAATGGAAGAAACTTTTTTATTTGAAAGAAAACATAAACATTAGTAATACAAAGAGCCAGAAGTCACCAGAGGTCTGCGCCCTTGCAGATAATCCATTCTCAAGGTACATTATCCTCAATTAATTGTACTGACATATATGTGGACACATTCATTGTAGCAAGTGATTTACTCTTTTCCTGAACTACAGTGTTATCCTTTTTATTATCATCACCAGAAAGACCATCAACCCCAACAAGTTATAAACTCTATCCTACAAAATCACAATAGCATTGCTCAATGCTATTTTAGAATAGAATAGAATAGAATAGAATAGAATTCTTTATTGGCCAGGTGTGATTGGACACACAAGGAATTTGTCTTTGGTGCATATTGTTTAGCATTGTTCATTGTTCATGGTATAATCACTTTGATTATACCATGTCATTGCTTAAAATATATTTGTTACAATGATGCCAACTATCACCATAAGTTATCATTTCATATAAATGTGATTATTCATCTTTTCTCTCTCTCTCTCTCTCTCTCTCTCTCTCTCTTTCTTTCGTTATTTCTTTCTCTTTCTTTCTTTCTTTCTTTCTTTCTTTCTTTTTTTCTCTTTTTGTTATGGAGGGGTGTTAACTGCAGGCAACCAGCTTTCAATTGTATGTACCTGTACATCTCTTTCTTCTCTCTCTTGAAAATCATAAAGCAGCTACCATTATCATGAAAAAAATCATTTATGGGCATCTTAACTTTGCTGGAATTGGACAGTTATCTTTGCATCTAGAAAAGAAGTGTTTACAAGTTAACTTCCTTCTTAACTTTTCAATATATAAGTAAACAATTTTGATAGTCCTATAGCCAGTATATTCCAATATTCCAACACCATTTCAGAATGCTGATTGTTCTTAAGAATTGCTTGAGAACACCTGGACTATTAAAATGTTGTTCAAATCCCGAAATGAAGAGACTTCTGAAAAATCCCAGCTGACAAATGGCATCTTATTATTATTGAAATTGCGTGATTGGTAAACACAATTTTAAGCCTGAAAATTACAGGCCTTTCTGTTTATCCAAAAGACTTGGAAAAATAATCAGTTACAAGAAAAAAAGATCAGCTGACTTTCAAAGATAACTATGCTGAACATTTTCCACAGAAATTGAAAAACATGTTGATGTAATTTAAAAGCTTGTTGTTGTTTTATTCTCAGATATTTGCTAAGTAATATATAGGACAGCTGATTACTATCTTTTTGATATGAGCAGACATGGTAAGCTAATGTATTATTTATTTTGCCTTGGCCCAAGTCCTATGAATGGCTTGATGAGAAATATGAAACTGAGCAAGTACCTTTTGTCTCTCAGGGTGAGAGATAACCATTCTATTCCACAGATAGAGAATGGTACCATAACAATAGAAAATATAGGATAAAATAGAGAAAGATCTCTCAAACACTATAGTCATCCATATGTTTACTATCAGCACCAGATGGAGAGTATCCTGTTCCATAGCTTTCCCTATTGCAATTTTCTATTAAGATCAATGGCTAGTTTAGTCTATGTAGGAATCACTATAACCCATTCAGATGTGTCTTAATCAGTTGGAGAATAGGCTATTGTAGCTCTTGACAGATTGTCAGGAAGATACACCAATTTGTCTGGAGTACACACTACATTAAGAAGCTTAGAAACCCACTCTGAAAATGGGAACAAGTACCATCGATTGGCTTTTTAAAACTGATGTTTGTGAGTCTTAGTTTGGAGTCTTAGTAGACAACCAGCTAAACATGAGCCAGCAGTGTGCAGCAGCAGCCAAAAAAGCCAATGCAATCCTATGTTGCATTAACAGAGGGATACAATCAAGATCAAGTGAGGTACTAATGCTGATTAAGCTGACTCTTCCCTTCTCCCCCGTAATGCCATCTTCATAATCACCTGTTCTTCCCCGTGTTGCTTTCCCCACTTAATTTTCCGGCACGGCCGAGAGCTTATTTTGCTGTGTGTTTATTATACTTTGCACAGGAAAATGGGAGGCCTGTTTTTTAAGAAGATCAAACCATGTCTTGCAGGATATCTACCTTCACAGCCCCAATGTGAAGTGGAATTGCATCATCGGACTTGAGGCAGCCAAGCGGTTGGTCAAGGAAGCTGTTGTGTATCCCATCAGGGTAAGGAGTGTTGTGTATCCCAAAAATCGCCTCTGTTCTCGTGGCCAAGACACACAGGTAGTCCTCGACTTACGGTAGTTCATTGAGTAACCACTGGAACCACCCACCCCAAAGACCCCAGACGACCCCCGTCCGAGCCCCACAGACCCCCTTACCAGCTCAGCGCCGTCCAAGCGGGCGCCGCCACCGCCATCTTGAACGTGGCCCGCCGCCACCTGCCTTCCGTGGCTACCCGACCTGGCGGCGGCGGCATCAGCAAGCACCGCCCCGAGCTCCCGGGACGGACCAATCCGCGGGGTAGACCTCACCGCGAGGCACCGCCCGGGAAGGAAACTGTCCAATCAGAGGGTGGCGAGGAAGGACGCGTAGAGGGGAACGTGACGCCGTCGTGCGTGAGGGCGGAATCTCCGAGCCTTTCCTCCCCTTTTCAGCCAGCGCGGGGCGTTTCGAATGGGAAGCAAACAACGTTGATTTTTATTGCAATCGGATCAATAAATGCGGGCTTGCAGATTTAGGAATAAATCTGGATATTTGGCATTAGCCCCTTGGAAACAGCAAGAATATGGGGTTTCCTGCTTGAGCAGCGGGTTGGATGACCTCCAACGCTTCCAACTCTTATTATTCTGTCATTCCTTTTGGTTGAGATTGCAGTAGCAATAAATGGCCTCCTGCAAGAAGTAATCTGCAGTTTCTCAACCTTGGAAACTTTGAAAATTGGTGGACTTCAACTCCCAGGATTCCCCATTCAGCAAAGCACAACAAAGAACACGTTTTTCAAAGTTGCCAAGGTTGAGAAACGCTGAGCAGGAATCTGTGTAAAGGAGGAAACTCCTCCTCCTCCTCCTCTCACTTCACTGGAGGAACTCCCTGGTGGTTGTAAATAGAATAGAATAGAATATAATTCTTTATTGGTCAAGTGTGATTGGACACACAAGGAATTTGTCTTTGGTGCATGTGCTCTC
>JANHFT010006365.1:12948-28221 GCA_032467955.1 Pseudoxenodon macrops
GAGGCAAATTGCTGGGAGGCAGAGGAAGATTTTTTTTCTTGTTTTTGTCCCCAAAAACTAGGTGCGTCTTATACTTCGGAGCGTCTTATACTCTGAAAAATACGGTAATTAATTGACCTAACATTACTCTTTTGGAAGGAAATACTAGGGTCTAAACAACTCTTTTTCTGCAGTTCCAATTCTATTTTATTTCTGGTAATTTAAGAATTGTTTTAGAAGGCAAAGAACACAATAAAAGAGAAGGCAGTTTTTCAGACATCCTCTCAAATGTATCAGAGTTCTAAAGTCTTCACTAGTAATCCATTGCAGCATGGGAATATCTGGGAACTGCACCTGTTTTAATAGAGGCACCATCTATTTACTGCACATGATCACATGTTATATCTTTCTGATCAACTTTCTGAGCCTTCTTCAAAGTGCACCCTATATAGAGATCATTGCAGTAATCCAGTTCTGATACAACTAAGGTAGGTGTTACAAAGATCATGTTGTTTGAGAAAGGCTGATACCACAATAGTCTTAGCTCGGCAATGCTCTCTTCTTTATATGCTGTTTTTTGGTGTTCAAGTCTAACATACTGTAGTATAACAAGTAATGGCATTTCAAGCCAAGCGATAAGCAGTTAGCTTGCAGAAGAAAGAATACAGTCTGGTACTGTATAGTCTTAAAAGTCCTGGAAGTACAGTAATTTTAAACGGATTCCTGGTTCTGTGTTTTTTTTTCTTGTCTAGGATAAATGTTGATGCTCTGTTAGACAGGCTAAATTGAAATACTAAGGTAGGCTTTGACTCTTATCAGCACTCTATCATCTGATCACCTATCTATATTCTAAAATACTGGAAATGCATCATATAAATTATTAAAACTTAGACTATGTTGAGAATGTGTTCATGTAGGAATATGCTTTGGAGGACTTTTGCATGAAGTATCATGTTACATTTCATCTGAAAACTGATGTCAAAACCTGACTTAAAAGAATGTCCTTGATAGATTCTATTTTAAATATGTGTGTCTGTGTGTGTGTGTTATACTTAATGCCACCAAACAAATATTTCTAGAATGAATGCAGTACTAGAATTAGCTTGCAGTTTTTTAGTTTTCTTTTCCAGTGAAAAAGATTTCTGTTTACTGACTTATTGTCAGAATGTTAGGATTTTTTTTAAATTTCTCTTGGTAATACAGCGAATCTCCCCCCCCCCCAATAATTTATATTCTACAGAATTTTCCAAATTTTTCTGGGTTAGTGTCACAATATTTTTTCCGCATACCCTCAGGAATTCCCAAACTGTATGCTGCAGAGAACTCTGATACAGGTACTCCTTAACTTACTACCAGTTTCTTAATGAAGCTAAGATGGACATGCGCACACCTATGGTCACATGATCTCATTTTGAGCACTTGACAAATAGCTCATCTATACAGCAAGTTGCAGCATTCTGCTGACCAGGATTTGTGACTTTCCCCCCCAGTTTATGGCAAAAAAAATGCCCATTGGAGAAAATGGATTTGCTTAATGACCACTGTCTTTACTTAGCTATCATAAAAAACAGCCATAACTTCAAATCTGGTTACGTGATGTCTCGACTTATGACCAAACAACTTATTACTATAACTCCAGACTTACTTATGGTTGTAAGTCAAGAATTACCTGTAGTTCCCATTGATTAAGTAGCAAAATATTCTGCTGCCTGCTTCTGAGTTGCTGGGTATCCCAGAGCATCACAGTGCATAGTTTGAAAACCGTGGACGTACTGTGAAAACAATAGTCTTTGTAAATATCAAAATACACCTTTAACTATCCCCAAAACTGCTTCTAACATTCAAGCAACATTTAAGCTTGACGTTTTGTATATCTAGAAATGCCAATTTCTCCTGAAGTCCAGATGAAAGCATTTATTTTTGCTGCCTATAAGGTGTCAAGAGTAGTGTTACTTTTTCCCTGTTCTCAGAACAAACTGAAAGTGTGTGAAAGTCAGATGCATTATAGCATAACAATCTTTTCTGCTTGTTCAGTTTAATGCTTGGATGAGTTCTTTTAAAACAAGAATGGTTATAAACATTTCAGTAATCAAAATTATCCAACGATGTTATTACTGACATGTTGCTTTTCATCTGAATGTTTCTCTGGGGAAAGAAAACAAAGCTAAAGTTGCAAATGTTTCTCCAAAGTCATAATGTTTCTCATTTTATTTAACAAGCAACACCTCATTTTGAAGTCTGAAAACCTGGCTGCATTACTTTCAAACTTCACCTCATTTTTATATGTAGATCAAAGTGTTTATCAGGCACACTTTTAATAGATTTGTGCAATTAGTGGGGCACAAACTGTCTGCATCCTAATTTTAAAGTATTACACTTCAGCAATCAATAGTGGAACGAAGACAATTTTTGTGTACCAGTGCATATAACCCACATTACTGAGCATTATATATAATACAATGGATTGGTTTAGTCAGAAGAAGTCCGCTGTATTCAGCTTTGCCTGCTTGCTTGAAACCAAGCTGTGTGGTAATGGTTAACAGGGATGTTCGCATAATCATTCTGCAAGCCTGTAGATGAGGGAGGTGATTATCACTAGGAACAGATGGGCAGAGTTCGAAGCATTGCCAGATCCTGCACCAGCTACGTTTTACTGTAGGTTTTGCTCTAGCATTTCTTTTTTTCTTTCTTTTTAAAACAAAGTCTTGGTGTTATTCCTATGATGCTTTAAAAGCTGGTTGAACTAAAGGTTTTTGACTGATGAGTCTGCTAAGCTAAACTAAGCTTACAAATGTAGACGTGGTGTGTTTGCATGCTGTCATTCGTCTCTCTGAACGGATGGAGCAGATGTCATATTGTACAGTACCTCCCTGAAACCTATGGAAGGCTTCCTCTTGCAAGCAGGGTGCTGCTGTTCTCTGCCTTTTCCTATAGCTTCTTGTGGATTATATTGTGTCCAGAACCAGAAATGATATTCTCTGAGATGAGCACACTTTCTGGGTCTCCTAAGTTGCATCCTCCTAATGGAACTCGGTTTTATACTTTCCAGGTAAGTAGTAATGTTTTATTACTAACGTAAGGAAGTTGACTGCTGCTAAAAAGTTCAGAAGAAGGTATAAATCAAATCAGCAACAACTAGTGAGAAATCTGATTCAGTTTGCAGGATGCATTGGACCACTTGATATTACTGATATCATTTGGTGTTAGTTTTATGAAAAAGTGAATTTTTTCTGATGAGTGGTAAGAATATTTAGGAAATAGAAATAGTGTTCTAATAAAGCAAGCTATCTTAATTGAAAGTTTTCATGTTACATACTAAGAAAAGAAAGTAAGGTTGTTGCAATATTTACTTCCCTCCTTTCTCAATTAATTATGCCTGTTGTTTTTTTTATTTGGAGGGATTTGGAAGGCAGGAACAAATCTGCAAAAGTGTAATATGCATCCCTACCTCCACCCATGAAGATCTTGTTTTCTAACCCACAGCTAAGTTCAGCTCAAATAAAGATGCTTCTGAGCTATAAGAAGGATAACAAAACAAATTATATTTTCTTGCTGAGATGCTACTGTGTCATTTTCTCAACTCTCTTCCACTATCTGTATAAACAGATCCCTTAATGATCGGTTTAAGAGAAATATGTGATTTTGCTTCAGTGCACTGACACATACACACACAGATGCATAAACACCAGTTTCCCCCCAGCTTCTTGATTATCGAGCAGGAAATACCCACTAGTAAACTCTGCAGCTATCTATCCCTGCACACCAATCTACTTTTATCTTTACTTAAAATAACAATACCCTTTTAATTTCATCACCTTACTACGTTTGGCACAAAAATAAACCTCCCTTGTTTCTTTTTTTAATCCATTTCAGTTACAAAGTAATGATTCATAGTATGTCTGTCATAATAGAATATGTTCTATAGAATATGAATATATTCTCCCAAATAAAATAAAAATGATATACAAAACCTATGAACTTCAGAACAATCCACTTCACCAATTGATTCTTTTATTGGTTTCAGGTCATATCCCTCTTACATTATTACTCTGATCTTCTGTACATGACCCTTATCCTTAATTATTTACATTTCAAGCTCTTCACTTCTTGAATCTCTACTTCTTCGTTTCCTTTTTCCTCCTTGCCATCCATTGATACCATTTGTCCCATATTTCGTAATATTCTGTCTCATTTTTTCCTTTAATTTCTAAGGTGAGTCTGTCCATTTCTGCACATGCTAATTTTTTTTTTATTATTTCCTCTTCCAGTGGTGTATTTTCATTTTTCCAATATTGTGCGAATATTGCTGCCATTGTTATATGCAATATTAAGTATGTCTGTCCTTTGTTGTAGCTCTCATTGATAATTCCAAGTAGGAACAGTTCTGGTTTCATTTCCACCCTTTTTTGTAGCATCTCTTCCAGTCATGTTTTGATCTTTTGCCAAAAATCCCTTGCTTTTGAGCATTTCCACCACATGTGATAGTATGAACCTTTCATTGTTTTACATTTCATATGCTATTTTTTGATTGCCTTGCGTGCGCACTCGCACGCTTTGCGCGGGTACTTGAGGCGAGACCCTGAGCGAACCGGCAGTAAGAATATTCAGAACCCACCTCTGGGTTACAGGACTCAGGTTCTAAAGACTGCGGAGAGTTACATGGCAGGGTTGGCTGCCATATTTACGGTATTCACAGGCCAGCTCTGTTCTTATGAAGGTAAATAGCGGAACATTTAATTCTAATACAAACACACGAAAGAGAATATGTGTAGCTCAGGGTTGAAATGAGGGGGTCCTTGGTGCTCTCTGAGCTTGGTGGTTTTCTTACAGACATTTCATTACCCGATGATGGGCGTTGATGATGTTACCTAGTTTGGGTCATGAAATGTCTGCAGGAAAACCACCAAGCTCAGAGAGCACCAAGGACCCCTCAAATGTACCACTGAAGTCAGCAATTCTTCTCCTACTAGGATTTTAATCTAAGTAGGAGAAGAAACTGAAGGAGAGAAGCTGGGGGAAAAAATAACTTGGTTCAGCTTGAATTGTGAAATGGGAGGAAGGATGTCCAAAAGGATGCCCAAAATAAAGTTCGAAGATGTTGGATCAAACCTAGCCTTGATTCACTTAAACAATCTTTCTGGTGGCACTCAAAGCCATAAAGGAAGCTAACTTCTCTCCGTTTGACTGAGTTTACCAGGTGGAGAAAAATGAAGTTTTGCCAAACTGTGTGAGGTTTTCTTAACTAGCATTCTGGAGAAGCCAAGCAGAGCAAAAAAAAAATTCCTGTAATGAAGAGTTTGTAACATTGTTTTGTTGTTGCTGACATTCCTCAGGTTGGATCCCAGTGGTGGAACAAGTCCACTTGTCTATTTCTTTGGGGTTACTTCAGCTTCTTTTGAAAAAAAAACCCAGCAATGGGAATAAAACAGAGGCTGCAAAAATGTAAAAACTACTGAGGAAAAAAAAACGCTGCCTAAATAAGAGAAGCATAGATGTTTGGATGGCGGGAGTCTACAGGATACAGTTGAAAAAAAGTTTGACTATGGTAACGTGATTGAAGCTCCACCCTTTTTTTTACATGACATGTGGCCATTGTGGCCACCATGTTTAACTTTTTTGGACCCTATCCTGTAAATCCCACTTCTCTCCTGTCTTCAATATTCTGCTCAGTTTATCAAACACGCTACATTCTTAATCCAGCAGCCCTCAACTTTTTGAGCACTAGGGACCGTTTCCGTGGGGAGATAATTTTCCATGGACCAGAAAGGGCCGTGGTTTGTGTGCTGCCTGCATTCCATGGATGGGGCTTTGCTTGTTTGCGTGGACTGGTTCCTGGCATGCCGTGGCCCAGTGCATTGGGGACCCCTATTCTAAGCGATAACTTTCTAATGATGTTCCATAATTTTAATGGAAATTATTTCACTCTTTGGCACATTTTGTGGTAAGGTTTAGCTTCACCGAAAAATATGCACATGTCCAAGGTAGGGATGTATATTAGTCCAAAGAAAATAAATTTTGGCAAGATTAGTAATGTTATTAATAAATAGAGAGAGGGTGCGATTATAAGGGGAAAATGTTTTGTATATATAGAATATGTGTTTAGCTATCACAGAGCAGGATGAGAAACACCAATGAATGGAAGATATGAAATATGCAGAAAGCTGTGGATTTTCCAATTCCAGAATTCATCTTACGGAGTCTACAGTTAGGCCAGATTTGGTACAAGGTTAATGAAGAACTTCAATAAAATGGAACCAGGATATTGTTTCTCACTCTTAGCACCTTTAAGGTATGGTGACCCCAGGTTTGTGTGGATAGCTGGGGAATTCTGGGAGTTGAAGTCCACAGGTCTCAAAAGTTGCTAAGGTTGAGGAACACTAAACTAGAAGATGCCACCTGCCGAGTCCATTGGAATGTTGGGATTTGGTGGCAATTTCAGCAGGATGCATTGAGATTATGTCCAAATTGAACTCCAGGCATGAATTAGGTGGGCTTCCATTCCTCCTGACTATATTAATGGTTGCATGCATTCTATCCATAAAGCAAATTGTGCATCAACCACTACCTCTGGCTTTTAAATAAGAAGACCTACATTCCAATCCTTTTCAATAAGGAAAGCCAACTCTATTACCATGAGGGTGTCGCCATTCTTGAGATTAGATTAACGCAGAACATGGTCACGAAATTTAGATTGTTGGGAAGCTTAACGATAAGACTAAACATATACAATATCCAGGTGGGTTTGACTTCCAAGAAGGATTGGTGGGCTAAAACGCATGACACAGATCACCATGGTGAGGACTTCTTGGTGGCCTTCTGAGCTTGATGGTTTCCTTGGAGACATTTCACGACCCAAAGTAAGTAACACATCATCAGTGTTGGGTCTTGCATTTTTAGAGTTGTTTTTTTTTTAGCAGAAATGATAATGATCTTGGATCGTTCTCTTTTATCATGGGGAATGGAGTTAAGTTCAAATCATCTTTTAAAAATTATTACCAATTAACTCCAAGCTTGAAGAAATGGACCAAAACAAGCCATAGGATGAATCTCTTCTTGAACTTTAATAATGATCTGGCAGAATATTTTTTTTCTGTAATGCATTTCTCTCTTTGCCTGGTGTAATATATATATATATATATATATAAAACTCTATCTGTGATCTTTCGAGCCAAGCTTTGCATAGGATTCAAATTGCAGCAATCCTATGTATAGAGTTATATACATCCCTTGGAAATACTTGACTTACCCTGGTTAGATTGTTTTGGGTTATGAAGAATTATCAAGGAGGAACTGAACTAGGATTCTAAGCTGTCCTTCATCAACTCTGCCTAGGTGTAATTTTAATTGAGAATGTGACATTCTTTAATGCAGGAGACTGGTTTCAGGGCAATTTAAATCAAAACCATGTGTTTCATCAGTTTTATTGAACTTTGAGGCAGGACGTTGCCTTTTGATTAGGTATATAAGTGGGCACCATGATGTCAAGCGTGTGCCTGGAATATAAAGTTCTTTTATAAATATAAACACCCATCCAAACAGCAAGAAACAAAGAAAGGAAAAGAATGAATGAACGAGAGAAAGAAATTCAAGCAGGCCAAATAATCAAAGAGGCACTACAAAAAGGTTCCGATAGATGCTTACATACCTGCTTTCCCGTTTCTCCGACTTGTATTCTATGGCTATCATTAAAAGCTTTAGCTTTGCAAAGACCAGTCTGCCGGAAAGAAAACGGAGGGAAAGAAAACAAAACCAGACTATGTTATTTATTTTGTTGATATCATGAATACTTCGCTGTTGTCCTTACGGTTATCTATGGTACATATAGACCAGGGTTCTGCAACCTTAAACACCCAAAGAGCCATTTAGACACGTTTCCGAACTGGTAGAGAAAGTAAGTAGGTTTCACTGTTGCTCTGACAGTCACTGAAGATGATCACATGACCCCAGGGTATTGCAACCATCATAAATACATGCTAGCGGCCAAGTGTTGAGATTTTGATCATGTGACCTAAGGGGATGCTTCAAGGATCGCAAGTGTGAAAAATGGCATTAAGTCACTTTTCCCTGCGCTGTTGAATGCTCCTTAACAAAAGTCGAGGTGTGCCTATGCAGGAAAATTCAGCCAACATCCTATGTTCAACCAGTTGTGCATAGCAAAGACAGATATTTATAAGCTACAAATAAATATTGCAAGGTGCAATGCCCCATTTGGGCTGCTGCAGATCTTTAGACATCAAATGTGAAGCATTTCATTGGATGAATGAAATCAACCAATCAGAATAGAGCTGAAAGAGACCTTGGAGGTTCTCTTCTGGTCCAATCTGGGTCCTCATTTTACCAACCTCGGAAGGGTGGGAGGCTGAGTCAATAGCAATAGAACTTATATACTGCTTCATGGTGCTTTTACAGCCCCCTCTAAGCAGTTTACAGAGTCAGCCTCTTGCCCCCAACAATCTGGGTCTTCGTTTTACCGACCTCAGAAGGATGGAAGTCTAGAGTCAACCTTGAGCTGAGCAGAATCGAACTCCTGGCAGTGGGCAGAGTTTGCCTACAATACTGCGTTCTAACCACTGTGCCACCACAGCTCTTTACATGGCCCCAGGACAACTGCAAACGTCATAAATGTGACTCAGTTGCCAAGCGTCGTAATTCTGATCATGTGATCAAGGGGGCACTAGGAAATGTCGTAAGTGTGAAAACCGGTCGTAAGTCACTGTTTCCAGTGCCGTTGTCAATTTGACCGGTCACTAAATGAACTTTGGTTAAGTTGCGGACTGCCTGTATCACAATGTCAGAGGGTAAGAACTACAATTCATTAACCCCCTTTCCTTTATGATTATACCTAACGTTAGATATAATAGACAGTAATAAACACAGGATTTTTTTTCTTTCCAAGGGCCACGTCAGACAATTGTTCTAAGATTGACTTTCAACATCCACAGAGCCATTATCATGACAATCGGGCCCCGTGGGAAGCATTTCGTTATCATGCAAAATGTCACAGGAGCCATTCCAAATGTTATGCTTAGCCGATGACATTGCATTACATCTGCTAGAATTTATAAGTAGCCCTGGGAAATGTTAATGTCGACTGTTAATGGGGCAATGATGAACCTTTGCAAATGATTGCGAGCCCTTATGATGACGATGACTTAATTTACAAATCAGTTTTATTCACTGGCAGAACGGAATTAAAAAGCACCGAACTTTGGAAAAGGGGCTTTTGAAAAAGATCCCTGTAAAAATTGACCCCCAAATGGAGAAAAAATGAGAAACGTGGAAATTTTAAAAATTTGTACGATAGCCAAATCCCTTTTCTTCAAAGAGCAAATGAGCCAGCAGTGTGCAGCGGCAGCCAAAAAAGCCAATGCAATCCTAAATTGCATTAACAGAGGGATTCAATCAAGATCAAGGGAGGTACTAATGCCACTCTATAAAGCCTTAGTAAGACCACACCTAGAGTACTGCATCCAGTTTTGGTCACCACATTATGAAAAAGATGTTGAGACTCTAGAAAGAGTGCAGAGGAGAGCAAAGAAGATTAGGGGAATGGAGGCTAAAACATATGAAGAACTGGGCATGGCTAGTCTAGTGAAGAGATGGATTCCTACCGGTTCTACTCGGTTCTTTAGAACCATTAGTAACTCTGCGATGATGTCACAGAGCCAGTTTCATCGGTATCTCCGTGGCCGCCGCCATCTTGGATTTTGCTTCTGTGTATGCGCAGAAGCTAGTTTTTGATTGTTGCGCGCATGCGCGCACTTCACACACACACACAGCACGACCCTGAGCAAACCGGCAGCAAAAATATCCACAACCCACCCCTGGACCAGAGGCGACATGACAGCAGTGTTTCAATACTTGAGGGGCTGTCACAGAGAGGAGGGGGTATTTTCCAAAGCACCTGAAGGCCAGACAAGGAATAATGGATGGAGAAACTGATCAAGGAGAGATTCAACCTAGAAGTAAGGATAATTTTTCCGACAGTGAGAGCAATCAACCAATGGAACAGAAGTTGCCTTCAGAAGTTATGGGAGCTTCATCACTGGAAGCTTTCAAGAAGAGACTGGAGTGCCATTTGTCAGAAATGGTTTAGGGTCTCCTGCTTGGGTGGGGAAGTTGGACTAGATGACCTACAAGGTCTCTTCCAACTCTTGTTAATCTGTTAAAGTCCGCATTTTTGCAGCCTGTTCTATATTAAATAACTGTCATGCATTACAAATAAAACAGTAAACCGAAATGTGGTTTACTGTACTTATCTGAAGCTAATTATGTTGTGTGAGCATAATTGTATGTTCCATGTGATGTGTTCTACAAAGCAGTTGAGTTTTATTTAGTACATCATGACTGATCCTACTGCCGTGGGCATCTAAAGGGAAGGAAGGGAGGAAGGAAGGAAGGAAGGGAGGGTAGGTGGGTGGGTAAAATTGCACCCGCATGGTTTCTGATTTCTGCCAGATGTAGGTGGTCCATGATTTAGCTCAGAATTATGACCGTAAGCCATGCCAGTCATTAAGCAGGTCATCACGTAATAGACCTAATTTTACAACATATTTTTGGGTGGCCGTTAAAGCAATTGTCTGCAATGGGAGTTTACTGCTGGAAACCAGAAGTAAATGCGGGTTTCTGGCAAAAAAAAAAAGTTATAGATTGTCATCACGTGTCCTTGGGATCTTCTTCATTGAAGCACAGTGTGCATTTCAGGTGTTTGTGACACCTCAGCAAAACGGTTGCTTCAGATAGGCAGGTTTTTGTTATTTCACAAGCCCATTCTGAAACATTTCTCAACGTGGGCTTCTTTTACCACAACGAACTATCCGTAGCTTTCAAAAAAAGATCCAGAGAACTGTTTTACCATCTCCCACAAAAAGAAATAATAACGAATGATGCAAAAGCTGAGCAACCTTGAAGAAACAAATAGAAACGGATGACTGCAAGGAAGCAGCTTGCTTCGTACGGCTTCTGAAGAAGACAGTTTAATGAATGTATTTATGTATCCATTCTTACGGCGATATAAATTTAGATAGTTTGCTCTTATCTTAGGCCTGGATGCTAAACACTCAAGCCTGCTAGCTTTGAATGGGAGCTCAGAAAACAAATACAGCAACTGGAAATAAAAGAAATTGCAAATCATTTTTTGCATTATTGCCAAGAGGACAACATGGACGCATACAGGTAGTCTTCGACTTACTAACACAATTGAAGCCAAAAGTGATGTTGCTAAGTGAAACATTTGTTAAGTAAGTTTTGCCTCGTTTTACAGCTTTTCTGGCCACAGTTGTTAAGTGAATCACTGCAGTTGTTAAGTTAGTGACACGGTTGTTAAGTGAATCTGGCTTCTCCGTTGACTTTGCTTGTCAGAAGGTCGCAAAAGGTGACAGGACACTGCGACGGTCATAAATATGAGTCAGTTTCCAAGTGTCTGAATTTTGATCACGGTGACCATGGGGATGCTGCAATGGTCGTAAGTGTGAAAAATGGTCATAAGTCACCTTTTTCAGTGCCGTCGTAACTTTGAAGTGTTGTAAGTCGAGGACTACCTCTATTCACATAGTGACCACCCTGGCAACGTTGCTATTGTGAACTAGCTTTGCTTTCATCTAATTTCAAGGGGGGTGAGTGATGTGCTGATGATTAAAAAAAACAAAGCAGCTGAATCTGGAAATTCTCGTCCATAATCCTTTCAGATAATTCTGAATTCAGTCATTTTGTAATGGCGGCTGGTGCTCTTTTCCCTTAGAGACCTTTTGCATGCTGTTATGATTCTCTATATCTTGGTTTCCACACTCCCCTCTTCTGCGTCCATTGCTGTGTTTTCGTAGACATTTTCCTCAGCGCTGTAGGGAGAAGAGAGAAAAAACAAAACACTATGGAGCTGAGATGGTTCACTTAGCAGACTTACCGTGAACTGCAAAGAAGTGGTGTGAAAAGCAGCAGAATAGTTAGAATAGGGACGGATCTTGCGACCCAACAGTGATGCTGGTTTTGTCATATTATTATTATTATTTTATTATTTTGGCCCCTCCTGATTGCAAGATGACTTTGCTCACAATGTAGAAATAACACCAATAAATAGAAATACATTAAGGCGGGGTGGGTGGGTGTCACACTCACAGCCCGTGGGCTGGATGCCACGCCCACCCCCGGTTTAGCGAAGGGGGGAAATGTTGCGATATGTCACGAGTTTGACACCCCTGCAGTAAGGGAATTAACTAATCAGAATGCCAACCCAAATAAACTAACATCAAAATAGCAATAGCACTTAGACTTATATACCGCTTCACAGCCCTCTTTAAGCGGCTTACATAGTCAGCGTATTGCCCCCAACCATCTGGGTCCTCATTTCACAGACCTCGGAAGGATGGGAGGCTGAGTCAACCTTGAGCCAGTGAGAATCGAACTGTCGAACTGCTGGCAGGCGCCAGTCAGCAGAAGTAGCCTGCAGTACCGCATTCTAACCACTGCGCCACCAAAATATATGAAACATATGGCAAACGTATCTAAATTGTAACTTGCCCATCTTCAAGCTGCCAAGTTTGAGAAAAACTGATGTAGAGGTTGAAGAGGAAGAGAGTGTCAAACTCTGAGGCTCATTTTGATGAAAACAGCCATAGCCACACAGGTAATGACCACAATTGGAATCAGAACTTCTATTTCCAAGTAGTTAAGTGAATCATGCCCAAATTTATGTTGTTGTTTTTGTCACGGTTAGCAAATCACCCCAGTTGTTAAGTGAATCACATAGTTGTTAAGCGAATCCAGCTTCCCGCATTGCCTTCGCTTGTTAGAAGCCAGCTGAGAAGGTTGCAATTGGCAATCACATGATTTCGGGACGTTGCAGCTGTTATAAATCCATCTGTGTTGCCAAACACCAAAATTTTAATCAAGTGACAATCAGGGACACTGCAACATTCGTAAGTGTGAGGACTTGTAATAAGTCACTTTTTTCAGTTATAACTTTGATCACTGAATAAGTGGTTGTAGGTAAAGGATTACCTGTGCAAGGCCATGATTGGGTGGGAGGAGCATGAATAACCATGTTGACTAGCTCCAATATTAGATACCCAAGAGATAAAATGCCTTTTAAAAATCTATCGAAGCAGTAATATTTACCTGTGCTTGGTCTCTATGGACTCCATCTCGTCCTTGTCATCCTTTCTGCAAAATGGAACAATATTAATGAAGAATTAGGGATGGAAGGGAGGAGGACAAAAGCAGGGTATCCCCATCCCTCAAAATATAAGACCCAGATTGTTCCACTCCTTAAACACACAAAGAGAGACACAATCACACTGTCACACTCATCTGATAGAAAACCTGGTGACCTTCATTCATACAATGCTCTCCACTTGATTATCCGTAACTTTGATTAGAGATGGATGGGAGGTTAGACTTGCTGTTGTGTAAATTCAGCCTCTTTGATTAGCTTGTTGGTCAATGTTTTGGGCAAATCTGCAAAATGGGTTAATTATGTAACTGAGAATGTCGATGATGTGAAAGTGATTGCGTTTTATCTTTTATGAGTGGAGCAGATCAGGAATCCAATCTTAATGTGCTTGTGATGTTTGTGTTTTGTCAGATGAAACAGGTCAGGCTTCAGTCACATACATACTGAAGGAGGGAGGACCAAGAAGAGAACTAATCTTGTAATCAAGAAGCAGCCTTTATTTTGGACCGTAGCTCTCTGAGCTGGGAAATCTAAGCTGACTGTGACGCTGCAATTAAAGCCTTATCTCTTTTTACATGCCTCTCACGCACAACACATGTGAACAACAGATGGAGTACAATCATGTCCTTGTAACTCCTGTCTTAGCTTTTTTGACACACACACACTCTCCATGTGTGGAACGTAGATGGACTCAGCTCAGTTGCAGCGTTGATGGGCCCAGCATTAGAAGTTCTGAAGGACCTGGTTGGGGGGGGGGGACAGATCTTTCCAGAGAAGGTCTATCAATGTGTTTGCTAAGAGCTGATGCTAATTTGAAGGCACCCAATCAGTCAAGCAAATCCCCTCCATCACTATCCCCCCTCCCCTTCAGTTGTGTCAGCCTGAAGCCCTGAGAACAGGGGTGAAATCCAGTAGGTTCTGACAGGTTCTGGAGAACCGGTAGCGGAAATTTTGAGTAGTTCGGAGAACCGGCAATACCACTTCTGTCTGGCCCCAGAGCGGTTAGGGAATGGAGATTTTGCAGTATCCTTCCCCTGCCACGCCCACCAAGCCGCGCCCACAGAACCGATAGTAAAAAAAATTGGATTTCATCCCTGCCTGAGAAAGAAAGAGCCGCATCCAATTTGGCTTCGGGCTTGACACAATGGTTGTTCCAGGTGTGTGTTAAGAGCGACCTTAGAACCTAAAGAAAGAGATACAGAGTAGAAGAGACATACTTTTTGAAGAAAAATATCCGATTGATGAGGTTTGCCACGAACATCACAAACAAGAAGACCATAACTGCGGTTAATCCCACCAGCCATGGTTGCAAAGCAGTTGAGCCATCGGTTGTTTCTTTCACAAGGCCTGCCGGAGTGGATACAATAAAAGATTGGAATTACAGTCCGATTATTCCATCAACACCCCCTTTTGTGAGCTTTTGCAATAATTGAGGGCTCCCAAATCCAGCCCGCAAAGATATGTATGACCAGTAGATGGCAACAAAGAGGGTTTGTATCCCATGGCTGCCATGTCTCACTTTGAACGGGGGAAGAAAGATACTGTAGCACAGATTGAATTGCCAATCGCTTTGCTGATTCTGTTGATTTTTCTCAAATTAAGGTTAAGCAACTGATAAATCTGATTTAAAAAAAAATAAGGTTTCAGATTCCCAGATACCCCACAGAACAAGGAAGCTCATTATGGAGGACTCCTGGAAATTCTCAGCTCCAATTTCTGGCTGCTGAGTTTTCAGCAAATATTATTATTTTGCAGAGGACTGTTTACAGCCTCAGGGCAGATGTGATTCCTAAGCCTGGCATTGTGGCATCTTGGAAGCTTTGCGGATCAAGATGGGTAAAAATTGGTTGGCAATCTTGTACCAACTTGAGGCAAAATGCACATGAAAATAAAGATGTTCCCCTTAGAATAAAATTTAAAGACCTCACTACTAAATTAGTGGTAGCTGAATTCCAACTTTGCTATTTGCATCATACCCACACTAGTAGCTTGGCGATGACGTCACGGACCTGGTTCCATCGGTGTCTACGTGGGCGCCACCATCTTGGATTTTTATTTATTTATTTATTTATTTATTAAATTTTTATACCGCCCTTCTCTCGAAAGACTCAGGGCGGTGCACAGCC
>JANHFT010006365.1:28321-42165 GCA_032467955.1 Pseudoxenodon macrops
GGGAGGAGATAAAGCAGGAAGGAAGGGCCACCATTTCACTGAACTTTTGAATAAAAAAAACATCAAGCTTTACCATGATTCCTGTCACTTAAGCTAAAAGTGGAAATTGACAGAACTTCAGTCAACTACCTGATTTTTTTTTTAAAAAGGCCTAATATTTCATCTTTTCTTTAAAAAATAATAAATAGCACAGTGTTTAAACAGTCACCTTGGAGGGCTTTGTCCATTCTCTGGAGTAGAAGCGATTGCCTACAACAGGGTTCCTCAAACTATGGCCCACAGGCTGCATTCCACCCGCCAAAGCCATTAATCCGGCCCATGCAAGACTATGGCCCCACCCACATCGCCTCAACTACCCATTGGCCCCCACCCACTTTCTAGAGGTCAAAAACGGGACGTGCATAGAGAGAAAAAGGGAGGGGGAGAGAGACACACACACACACACACACATTCAAGACAGCCATATCCCTTCACTAACCTGCTTTCCAACCCCAGGAGCAAGCATAACAAAGTTTAATTTGTGTTATTGTTTAATGGACTGCTAATTGGCCATGCCCACTCAGTCACAAGACCACCTAGTTGGTCCAGCCCCCCAACTGCCTGAGGGACTGTGAATTGGCCCCCTGTTTAAAATGTTTGAGGACCCCTGGCCTACAATGAGATGAAGCATAGAAGGTGACCAGGAATTCTGGTGGTTGAAATCCACAAGTCTTATTGGAGACCCCTGGATTAGAAAGTCAGACGAATAAGGCATAAGAAAACAATTCCCAGAGTTCTAACTTTACTATGTTTAAGTGCAAGTTTCTACCTTTGTAGATGCAAAGATAAGAGATAAAATGTACAGGAAACATTCCGCTCAACCCATTTAATTGAAAACCAACCTGTGATTTTTTTTAGTAACAGTTCAATGTTCTGAATCAATGAATGAAGTCATAGCAATTATTTGCACGACCTTTTGCCTTCTCCTGGTGATGAAGCCTTTTTTTCTTCAGAGAAAGAAGTGATTGTTCTTCTCTAGATAATAATTTCTATGAAGTTACAACTATGTTAATTGGCAGTGATAAGAAACAAAGGTAAGTGTTTATGATCTTCCTAGAGGCTTTTTGTAAATTTTAGTTGGTAAACTGGTATAAAATCACAATCCTATAAACCCTATCATTAATATAGTAATATAATAGTAATGTGAATCATAGTAAAGTCTACTAATATGCAGTGAAGTTAAAGTAGCACACTCTAATATTCCTATCAAGCCTCCTGATATCATTGATTAATCTTAGAATATTTGGTGACGGATTGTGATTACCAAGTGACCAGGAGAATGTAATCCTTCCTTCCTTCCTTCCTTCCTTCCTTCCTTCCTTCCTTCCTTCCTCACAACAATCCAATACTGTGGCTCTTGTACTCTGGGAGATGAAGATAAAGGATTTTTGCTCTGCAGTAGCCCCTAATTTAAAAAGACAAGGGGAGAGAATAGAATCCTTATGGGAGAGATCAGGCCTGCTAAGGCTTGAACCTAGTCCTTTAAACTCCAAAGAAAGTGAAGGGGGCTAGGGAAATGATGGAGAACTTCACCACAAAAATTATCCAGGCACCATGTCCTCCCACTGGGGATCAAAGGAGATCCTAGGTTTTGTTTAGGGTTGCAGAGGTCACATCTATCTATCACGGTGGACAGGGGTAATCACCAAAGATAGCAGAGTTGTTACATCTTTGTTGTCTCTGTATATGTGCTTTTTGCCCACTACTTCTTAGAATTATTCCTGCCGTTGTTTTTTTTATGTGCAAAGCTTATTCTCTAAATGTCTTTTTGAATTGCTGTTATGTCTATCTGGTGTGCTGCTGTGGCCATGGTTAAGTCACATAGAATCATGCATATAATTTCAGGGCCGGAGAAAGAATTCTAATCACATTCAGGAAGTGTCTTGATATCATTCATGTGTAAATCTGCTGTCAAGACAGGACAAGTTAGAAATGCAAATTAAGTAAAGTCACATGGAAGGTAAACAAAATATGGTGCTTTTTAAAATGTTGGTGTAAGGCTGATCCGAATAGGCAAGAAAATATGGAAGTGCAATGAGTAAATGAATTATTGATAAGAGATGAAATCACAAGATAAGATGATTGTAAGTTCTCATTAAGGCAGGTCCATTCTCCAAACCTCAATACTTTACCCTAGCTTCTTAGGTCTGTAATTGGTCCTGACTATACAGATATGTTTAGTACATATCTTGTTGCTCAGAAATCTATGGGTAAAATGAGAGAGCCCAACAGCCGTGCACTAATATTGAGATGATTGACAGTTCCCTAGTTTCAGATACATAGCTACATTAAAGCTGCTGAGGAAGAAGAAACCCTAGAAGCTGAGAGATACCCAGCCATTATGGATTATGCATCTAAAAGACATACCTCTATAAATTGCCTCAGGCTTTGATTGGTTGCATTCTGTTGAATGCCTTTACAGATTGATGATGGTCCATCTGCTTTAAGCACGCTCTACTTATGGAAAAAGATCTTGAAGGTTGAACGCTTTCCAAAAGAGATGCATGAAACCCAAGAGCTTCCTTGTTCATTTATTAGTCTTCCGGGTCATAAGAATAGCATGTGAGTCAGAGGACAAGCAAGCACCCTGGATGTATTTATCTTCTTGATTCTTTTGAAACTGTACTATACATTCCAACAGGAACAGGTGCAACCAAAGGGGGACATGAAAAAATTATAATTATTTTTTTTTGTAGAGGAAGGAGAATTTAGCAGAAATCCAAAATTAATCTCTTGTTTGGATCTGAAATGATAGCTGCTGGTTCAAGTTTCATATCCGACTTGGGAAAAATGCCCATATCTAAGGGCCATGCTCATCTTTCCTGCAATTTTAACCCAGCAAGTAGCAACTGCAATGAAATGTTTTTTTAAAAAATGCTCAAAAAGACATGTGAGGCCTTGGGAAGAAAAAAAAAACTGGAAATATTGCTAGCTCAAGGATGAATTTTCATCTGAACTGCTCAAACTGCATGTGCAAATTAATCTTGACTCGGAGATGAGCAAAATATTAAGTTAAACACATAGACTTGAGTACAATATTCACGGCTAAGCAGTTCCTTGATAATATTCCACTTTCAGACCAGAAACCTAATTTACCAGTCTGCCATGTTGATTAATACAGTTGATTAATATAACAAAAGGCCCGGGGAATTTGGGCATATTTTAATAAAACTAGCAGATGTAGTGGTTGAACGCTGCCTAATTTTGAATATACTGCCACATTCTGCAACATATTCTATGATGTGTTGGGCAATCACAGCCATGTAGAATTCTAGCTTCTGCCTTTTCTTTACTTCCTTTCTTTTTTGAATTTGTTCTTCGCCACCTCATGCTTAGCAAGCATTCCTTACAATGTGTTATTTAAACCTTTTGTGCTGAAGCTTTAGTTTTGATAGGGGTCAGGGACTTTGGTCTAGCACTGAAGACTGACCCTGCAATAACCACAAATTGTGAGGAGACCAACAGTCTTTACCAACATCATGATTCATGAAGGACCATCAGAACAGACAAGTTGTTTTGGACACTCTTGCAATCTCTCTTTCCTTTTATTTAATTTATGACTTGCTCATCAATGCGATGACCTCCCCTCTGCAGGAGAGATGAAAGCGGGAGAGAATCTATTAACATTCTGCCTCCCTCAAGCACATTAGAACAAAGTGCTTATAATAGGTGAGAGAGGAGATGAAGCAGAACAGACTATCAGATGCCTCAGCTTTTGATATGCCTCAAGATGCCGGTTGAGTCAAGTAATCACAAACATCATGACAATACACTTTGTTGGAAAGATGTGCAAGCTTTAAAACAGCACAAGATTCATCTTTGGAAATATGAGTGTATTTAGAGTCTGCTTTGAACGGGGTCCATCCTGAAAAGTGACCATGGGTACTTACAAAATATGTGTGTCATGTAGCACACAATGGTACGGCTTGCAATAGCTAGAGAGTCAAGCTGGGCATTGACTCTCTCATCAATGCCCGCAGCATCTGCCCACGCAGATATGAGGAAGGAGAAAAGCTGTCACTAGTTATTGCTCATCCTTCTGAACATTATTGCAATTCTATGTTTACCAGTTCCCTTTCCTCATCCTCACTGCACTCAGGCTGTTGATTGAAATGTTATGATCTTCATTTCTTTATTCAAAACTTTGAAGGACAGTGTTATCTTCTTAGCCTTCATTGGCAGGCTAACTCATTAGATTATCAAAATAGAATTTTTCAGGTTTGATTTCCCCTTTTGCCTATAGAGCCAGCTATGACCCCCTACATAACCTCTATATGACCCCCATAGAAATCTGACAAGAGCCAATAGAATACATGTTCTTGAACAGGTAAAGGAAGCTCAAGTGCAAAGCCCAAAAGAAGGTATAAAAGCCACCCACTCTCAACTCCATGTTGTCAGCTGCACTAGAACCAAATGTGGTTCTGCTTCATCATTAAGCCATCTTTCCAATCAGCCTCCATGTTTCCAGTGTCTTTCTCCTTGCTTGGAACTGAACCAGATGGATATTTCTTCCCAAAGTTGTAACATATTTATCAGTATTCAAGTAGGCTAGGGGGAATAATATATGTCTTTGTCTTTGTTTTTAATTTTTTTAATGGACATTGTTTTTTAATGTCTGTCCAATTGGGTTTTATTTTTGGAAACGTTTTGTTTTGGAGTTTGTGTTTTAACTTTTTGAATAAAAATAATTTTTTGTGAGAAAAAAAATATAGTACTGTTATTTATTAATATTTCCTATTTCTAAATCTCCCATCTCCTTCAAAGTTGTATTCGAATATTCTAGTAAACTAGAATTCCTTGTTGTGCTTCTTGCCTGGACTACCTCAAAGGGCTAACACAAATGGCACACAAGAAATAATTGTGTACTCCTTCTGACCACAGTCTTCTCTTTTTCTTATAATCTAATGATAACCTCAAGCTTTTTAGGTCATAGATCTCTTCAAAAGTTGGAAAGCTTAACACCAGCTGTCTCCAAAGGCTGTAATTGATAAATACATTGAATTTCTTTCTTGCTATGGTCAATTTTCCCTGAGTTTAATATAATCATTTTAAATGTCACACTTCACAGTGTGGAAATTGGTCAAACCGTTGATAATTTGAGCTACAAAGCCATGTCACTTTAAAATGTGATATAAGAACTGTATCCTGTTTGAAGGCTCCTATTTTTTAAAAAATTAATCTTTATTTAACTTTATTTACATATCATGAAGTGAATATAAAATCAAACTAATTAAATTATCTAGGAACATGGATGGAGTAATAGACAATCATTTCATCTTTGTACAAAATTATTATATCTAATAATGTACCGTAATGTATTTAATTTAATAATTAAAAAAAACCTACTGGATAAAAGCTTTCTTTTGAATTCCTGTAATATTACTATTTTTTGTGGTTCAACTTTTCTAGTGGAATGTCAACCGATTTGACATTCTATGAAAATAATCAAGTCCCTTCTGATTTTTCAAGAATTTCAGCTATGTAAAAACGTGTCAACTTTATAAGCTCTAAGGAGTCATTTAGGTTTTTAAAAAAAATATTTAAGGCCAGTTTTGAATCTAATATAATACCTTGAGCTGTACGTTTTCCTGTTTTAATTTTAAAAATCACTCTAAAACAACCACATATAATACTATCTGGTCATTTCAGGAAGCTGTGAGGGGCTATTATGACTATCCCCTTAACTGATGAATTGGTTTGCCTTGAATTGGATGGAATTCCCAATTTGATAACTGCAATTAAATATATGATTTCTTTTAAAATTTGACCGGCTATCTCTTTTTAATCCAAAATTACATTTTTAAGGAACTGCATGCCACTCAGAGCTAGCTAATTGAAGCGGTTTCTAAGACCTGTATATAAATTAATATAAATATTACACAAGGTCCCCGACACAAATGGGGCCTTACACAGCTGCCCCCAAATCCTTCCCAGCATGGCCCTCAGATTTTCCCACCTGTTTCATACCTTGGCCATGAGAACAAGGAACGAAGACAACTCCTACAAACACCGCCAAGTAGAAAAACAAGTCCATTGTTGGGTTTTTTTCAGCCTGGAAGCCTTGTGTCACAATATGTTCCTTGCCTGGGCACCTTTGTTGCTACTACTTTTAGAAGGAGGGGATGGATTATTTTCCTTGCAACCTGGAGTATGGACTTGGAACCGGAGGGCACTTGATAATGACTCCTCATTAGGGCTTTATGAAACTGATACCAAGCTGCTGTGCCTTGATATGAGGAAAATGTATAACCAGTTAGATCAATGGAAAGGTGTGCGATAGCCTGGGGACGGCAGAACAACCAGAGTGGCTTAAACAGGGGACAAATGAGAAAAAGGTGTCAGAGATAAAAAATATGCCGATCAAGGCAAAGGTGGTATTCAGCAGGTTCTGACCAGTTCTGGAGAAAAGGTAGCGGAAATTTTGAATAGTTTGGAGAACCGGTAAATACCACCTCTGACTGGCCCCACCCCCATCTATTCTCTGCCGATTGGGAGGAAATGGGGATTTTGCAGTAACCTTCCCCTGGTAGTAAAATGTTTTGAATCTCACCACTGCATCAAGGGTAATTTTTTATTGAGAGGGAGGGAGAAAGGAAGGGAGGGAGGGGAGGGACATACAATGGAGGGTGTTAAGAGATTAAAAAATATACTGATTGAGCCATCAAGAATAATTTTATTGCAAAGGAAGGGAGGGAGGGAGGAGAGAGAGGAGGGACAAACAATGGTGTCAGAGATAAAATATGCTGACTGAGTCATCAAGAATATTTTTTATTGTAAAGGAAGGAAGGAAGAAGGGAGGAGGGAAAGAAAGAGAGGAAGGACAAACAATGGGAGTGTCAGAGATAAAAATATGCTAATTGAGCCATCAAGGGTAATTTTTTTATTGGGAGAAAGGGAGGAAGGGACAGTGAATGGGGGTGTGAGAAATAAAAATATGCCGATTGAGCCATCAAGGAATTTTTTTTAATTGTAAAAGAAGGAAGGAAAGAAGGGAGGGACAGTGTATTAAGGCTTCCCATGCAAAACCAAACCACATCTTTGTTGAATATATGCAGAGGCAATTCGTTAATATCAAGAGGAGAAATGATAAAATTCTTGGAACTTACGTAAGCATGTCAAAGAGTAAATCAAAGAAGAAAATCATTTTATTAGAGGGAAAGCCAGCTGAAATTTCTCTTCTTAATGGTGTGCAAGCTAGTAGCCTTTCCATGAGCACCCAACAACTGGACAGGATCAAACCCTGTCTTGCTGGTGTGTGTGTGTGTGTGTGTAGCTTAACAATTCCAAATTATAGCCTGAGAGCACTAAGAAAGAATCCTCCTTTAAAATGCAACAAGCAATTCATCAAATTTTGCTTTCCTGCATCTATTCACATGTGGTGTGTTTCGTGTATATGGAAAATGCTACACAGCCATCACTCCATATTTTCCCACATATTTTGACAAACTAGAGAGGAAAATAAAAAGGGCATTGAAAAAATACTGGGGTTTGGGGAATCATGAAATAAAAAAATACTGGCTTTGCGGGGCTTGCAGAGTGTTTCTGTGGGCTGGGGAAAAGACAAAAACTCTCCCGTTTTTGCAAAAACAGGGTCGTTTTTGCCTTCCCACAGCCCACAGCAGCAGTCTGCAGGCTTCCCAAACCCTCTGCACGGCCTGTGTTTTGCAAAAACAGGTGAAAAATGGGGTGCGCATAAACGGGGTCTAAGTGTTAGTGCTAACTCATGCTAGTGCAGTCCACAATGGAAAGCGTCCTCACTCATTGCATTACGGTGTGGTATGCTGGCTTGACAGCTGCAGATAGAAAGATATTACAGAGGGTGGTGAGCACAGCACAAAACATTGCGGGCTGTGCCCTGATACCAGTAGACGACATCGCTAGGGTTCGCTGCCTTAGAAGAGTGAGTAAAATCCTCAGGGCCGACTTCTTTACCCTCCTACCATCTGGAAGGAGATACAGAAGCATAGGCAGCTGCACAAACAGGCTGAAGAACAGTTTTTATCTGTGGGCTGTCAGACTCCTGAACGAAAAATAACTACAACGTAGTACGATTGACTTGCGGGGGTGGCGCAACGTGCAATGGGTTCACATGGTGCAATAGGACTGAATGTTAGTGGGATTCATTGAACTAGAGATGTCTTTTTTGTCTTTCACTGCGAGTTGTATTGAGGGGGGTGCACGAAGGGAGGCTCACCCAATCTCATTGTATACATATTGTACTCTGACAATAAAGGTTTGAATTAAACTTAGACTACACCCCTCAAACTTCCAGAGTTCCATTCCAACTTCCCCTTTCTCTCTCAAGCTCCACCCCTTAGACCTCTCAATCTGTTCCAGCCCCACCTTCTCAGTCCCAAACAAAAACAGCTATTATCCTTTAGAACAAACTGTCCATAATATTATTTTGTTTCCTTCCTCAGATACCCTCCTGCTGATGAGGAAGCAAATCCAATTTCCTCCCTTTCTTCCCGCCTGTTGGAAAAACAAAATGCAGCAGTCAGGAGCCTTAGTGAATCCAAGGACAGATCAAAGAGTGCAGTTAATGAATTATTTGCATGTGGGCAGGAGTGGGTGTTTGTCTGTGACTCACTGACATCATTTGATTGGAAAAGAATGAGTTTTGTTGTGCATTTAGCATCTTAATTTTGCCACACTTTTCTGCAAAAATAAAGAGCCAGTTTAGTGTAATGGTTAAAGCACCAAGCTAGAATCCAGGAGACTGTGAGTTCTAGTCCTGGCTTAGACACAAAAGCCAGCTGGGTGATATTGGGCCAGTTACTCTCTCTCTCAGCCCAACTGACAACACAGGGTTCTTATTGTGGGGAAAATAGGAGGAGGAAGAAGTATTATGTGTGTTTCATGCCTTGAGTTATTTATAAAAGTAATAGATGTGGGAAATATCTATATATCCCCTCAATACATACAGGGACAATCATATGAAGTTTTAAAAATCAGTTTTCCACCCAATCTCAGTAGCACAAGTTCAGACTGTTCAGGGCACCACCAATATGGGAACTGGGTTGTGGCAGAGGCATTAAAAGTCAAGATGGTGGCTTTGATCATATGGTTGAAGCAGCCATCTTGAATTTCTCTCTCTCTCTCACACGCACACACAAGACGGTTAGACACATTGTTTTGTCTTATTTTATTTTCCCCACCGTGCTCTTCCCTTACTTCAAAATTATCTGGTTGTGATGGCATTGAGCTGCTTCTCACTTTATTATAAATGGTCCACGAATCCCTGCATATCTGTACTGTAAGCAAAAAAAAGAGGACTTTGATGCATTTATCAACTAAATTATAGGCTACAAAACTTTTTGTATTTGGCTTTTCAAATTTAAAACGATCAATACAAAACAACTCTAAAAGGGAAAAAAAGAAAGACTAGTCCATTCCAGGAGCAAAACCACCCCTCCAAATTCCCCAAATCTTCCATACGGTAGTTCATCCGTCCCACTCAAAGCCAGTGGGAAAGTCATTTAGCTTATTTCTTTCTTTGAAGAGCTTTATCAGCTCACATGTCATGGAGCTAAAGGCCATATTTTCCATGCTCTGCTAACAGATGAAATCCACTGCGTTCCCATTAGTTTGGTCTTGGAAGATTTAATCTACTTAACTGGAAGCACTGGGTTTCTTCTGCCAATGGGGCACATTCCAATTTTGACTATATGCAGCAAAATGCACATTGCCAAAGGTTGGGCAGTCTGCGTGTCAAATTAAGGAGTAAAACCAGGAAAACCAGTGAAATTCAGCTCAAGAATTAGGTGCCTCCTTGTGTATGTATGTGGAATTAGCCCATTTAAAGAACATAGGATCTCTATCTTTGCTTAGTAAAAATCAATTCAAAGCCCACTAAACTGGTAAATTAACTAACAGCTCCAAATGAATGTCTGAAGAAATAAATGCGGGAAAACCTCTTCCCAGCTTGTAATTGTAAGCAGAACTTCCATCCCCACAGGACCTGGGTTTAAGAAAAATAGTTCAGACATGGATCTTAATTCCCTGCAGTTTTGCCCAACGTCCAAGTAGATCTCGGGAGAAAATATTTTATCTTTTGCAGTGGAACAGAAAAGACTTGCTCTAAATTTGAAAGTTCCAATTTCTAACCTAGCGTCTTATTCTTTGTGATAGGGATCAATCCAGGAAGCAATGCACTCTACGTGGGGCTACACTTGGAAGGGCATCAGGAATCTTCAACTGGTGCAGAACAGATAGCAAAGAGTGGTGCTTGATTGGCACATGTCACATCACTCTTGGTGAGCTGCATTGGTTGCCAATGTGCTTCTGGGTGTAATTCGAGGTGCTGGTTGGGACTGTGTTACTTGAGGGACAATCTCTCCCCGGTTCTTTCTACCTGTTTATTTCCTCAATCACTGGCTCACCAGAACTAATCAGTGGAACTAAGAAGAAAGTTCCCGGCAGAACAATTAGTCAATGGAACAGCTTGCTTGTTGTTGTTGGTGCTCCATCGCTGTTGGTTTTCAAGAAAAGATTTGACCACCAATCGCCCAGCATGGATTAAGGACTCTGCCTAGGACAGGGGGTTGGACTAGAAGACCTCCAAGGTCGCTTCCAACCAGTGATGGGATTCAAGTAATTTAACAACTGGTTCTCTGCCCTAATGATTTGTTCCAACAATCAGTTCACCAAACAGCTCAGAAAGTTAACAACCAGTTCTCCCGAAGTGGTATATCGTCTGTCTGAATCCCACCACTGCTTCCAACCCTATGATTCTATGATTCACCTGAGGCAGAAGTGGGCTTCATTTGTCCTGGTGCTTTACAAGGCTAGCTCAAATGGTGAGGAAGAGCTCTTGTAAGGGGAGCTAATAAAAAAGGCAACTACTTTTCATGAGAAAAGGGTGTGTTTTTTTCCTTGCAAAGCCTTTCCAATGTCAACATAATTCAAAGTCCGTGATAGCAGCTGTAGTATTCCCCCCTCCCTTCCACCAAATAGAGCAAAAGAAAACAAATAAATTAATGACAAGAGGCATGAAGGTTTTGTCCACATGGTCTCCTTCCAGCACTCTTATGGAAACCACAGACAACAAATGACACTGAAACGGCCAATAAAAGTGCGGGAGGCCAGCCGAGAGAAGTCCTGCTTCTTCAGCTGAAGGCCTTCAGCTTGCTCATACTGTCAGCATACTGGAAGTCAGTGCTGTTCTCATAATCGTACATGTCCAGCGCCACCTCGCAGCTCTCCCGGACTACCCGCTCTTCGTCCTTGGCAAACTCCTCCAGGGTGGTCAGGCAGGACTCCTTAGCAATGGAGCCCAAAGCCTCGGCGCACTCGTGGCGCACCATGGGATTCTCCGCCACGTTCTCCAAGGACGCCGTCAGCTGTGGAATGCTGGCCTCCTGCTGCATCTGGCCCAGCACATAGGCGATCTCATGGCGGAAGAGGGCACTGCCACACTGGAGGCCTGGGGAAAGAGAGAAAGCGCCTGGACTAAGAGAACCTGCTTGGTAGTGTTAAGTGTGGTGGAATCTGACACTGGAATGCAGGAGGGAGGGGCTGTTTCCAAGGGAGCCAAGAGGCAGATCAGCACTGAGTGCCATCGGAGGGTTATGCGGCCTGTGCTTGAGCCTGGCAAGATTAAAGTCAGGCCCAAGGAACCAAGGAGGCTTAATTGCCGAGAGTAGTTTCTTTATTGCTTTATTATTTTTTAAATATTATTTTAATTATTTATTTGCAACCATTCGTTTAGTGACTGTTCGAAGTTACAACGGCACTGGAAAACGCGATTTATGACCATTTTTCACATGTAGGCCCGTTGCAGCATTCCCCAGGGTCACATGATCAAAATTTGGACGCTTTGGCAACGGGCTCATATTTATGAAGGTTAGTCTCCCGGTGTGTGTGTGTGTGTGTGTGTCGCATGATCACTTTTTGTGACCAGCAAAGTCAACGGGGAAGCCAGATTCACTTTACAATTGTGTTACTAACTTAACAACTGCAGTGATTCGCTTAACAATTGTGGGAAGATCGTAAAATGGGGCAAAACTCACTTAACACCTGTATCGCTAAGCAACAGAAATTTTAGGCTCCGTTGTGGTCGTAAGTTGAGGACTACCTATATCAGGTAAATACTGTGATGAAAGTTTTAGGCATAATCCCTTCCGGGCCTCTTTCTGCAAACCAAGGACCCAATGCTGAACTGCCTCTTAGCACCCTGGGAAAGAGCCCCTCCCTCCTGCATTCATTCCACCACAAGGGCTCAGGGTTGGCTCTTCTGATGGCAGCGACTCAGGGATATAGGAAAAGAAAAGTTTTCCAAGCGTTCGCTTTGAGGCAGGTGCCTGGGTGCATAAAAGCAGTGATTCGTCGTGGGAAACGTTCTTTCCTTGAAGGAAGAAGTGCTTCCTCCCTCAGAAATCAAATCCACCTCTCCTACTGGGCAGAGGAAGGACCCCCCACAGCTTCCACCTCAATACCTGGGGTTGGATGCTTTTGACTCGAGATATCAAGGTCTGAACCCAAGACCCACATATCTAAACATGCTCTGCCAATAAATGATGGTACTCTGTTAGGTTTTTAATTCCAAAGGTCACACAGGTATAAATATGTATCTAAGGAAGAGGTAAGTGCTACACATACTCTCTAGCTATTTCTCAACTCTCCCATACAAGGGTGATGGGCCAATTACACTGAACTTGAAGAGCCGTGTCTGAGACGCGAATGGTGTAATGAGGAAAGCTTGGAGTTTGACCAGGTTCAGTCACAGAGTTATAGTCTTTTTCCAAGAACCAGAAAGGGCTGTAGGGAGCCAAGTCTGCTGAGTGGGAATACCCCCATGGACTGGAGATAAGGTCAACGTGGCTTTTTGAGGGTGTTGGATGGAAGTGAAATTCCAAATAAAGAACCAGATGTACACTTCCAAACACCTAAGCCTCTGCTTGTTTACTCGGAATTAGGACCTATTGAGGTCTTACTCCAGATAACAGCAGGAAAGGAAACTGGGCTGCTTAAAATATCTGCTACAGAGGAACAAACAGGCTTCTTCAGAGTTGTACCTTATCCCCTACCACAAAAAGTTTTTTTTTTTAAATCATTTGAGCAGACATGTATCTGTCTGCACAGCAAATGTGCTTTGAGACTGAACTGAGCTTCAAACATTCCTGAAATTTGTCAAAATTTGCAAATGACATTACCACTATACATCAAACTATAATGAATTTTTAGTAGCATTAATTTCTCATTATTTATATTTCAAATAAAATGGGTGAAGGGGAATAAAAATGGTTTGCCTGCTCCTGTTAGCACATCCTTCAGGCCATTTCCCCTCTTACGATTTAAAGCATCTTCCTAACATTGCCCAGCCATCCTTGGAAAGATATAAAATCCATCCTCAATACTGTTATTTTGATATTATATTGCGTCATTGACTCTAGAAGTTGATCTTGTGAAGTGTTAATACTACTTTATAATGCCTTAGGAAGGCCACACTGAATACTGCATCCAGTTTTGGTCGCCACGATGTAAAAAAGACGTTGAGACTCTAGAAAGAGTGCAGAGGAGAGCAAAAAAGATAATTAGGGGACTAGAGGCTAAAACATATGAAGAACGGTTGCAGGAACTGGGCATGCCTAGTTTAATGAAAAGAAGGGCTAGGGGAGACATGATAGCAGTGTTCCAATATCTCAGGAGCTGCCACAAAGAAGAGGAAGTCAAGCTATTCTCCAAAGCACCTGAGGACAGGAAAAGAAGCAATGGGTGGAAACTAACCAAGGAGAGAAGCAACTTAGAACTAAGGACAAATTTCCTGACAGAACAATTAATCAGTGGAACAACTTGCCTCCAGA
>JANHFT010006367.1:0-18347 GCA_032467955.1 Pseudoxenodon macrops
GGCTTATTTTAGCACATGCGCTCAAAAGCCTGATTGGGCTTATTATCTAGGGAGGTCTTATTTTCAGGGAAACAGGGAAGTTACAATAATAAAATATTTCACGTATACTTAAATTTTAAATTACTATTGTTTCAAACGTTTAATTAAAAAATGATTAACTTTATTCAAGGATCAGAAAGTATAGAAATAAATGCTTTTCCTCTGATCACGAATTGCTGTCGGTCCATGACCATTCATTTCTTTACTAGAGCCCCAGTGAAACAATCAAAAGCTTCCCCCACCCAACTTTATAAGTTTGGTCATAGAGCCATGAAAGATGGACATAGCTTTTTCTGGTTTAACCAGGTGAAAATGGTAAAATAATATTTTCTCTTATCCTAGTTCAAGTAATATAAAGAAGCAAAGGAAAGCCCTAATCAGAGGTTATATTAACCTAAACATTTAGACTAATGTTTTGTGCAACCCATGTTTATCAGTGAAATAAAAGAAAGGGTTGAGGGATGGTAAGAGATTTTTATGCTGGTTTCTTTTTCGAATAGGCTTACACATGATAGGAAAGAGATGGTACTGTGCTGTTACCCAAGATACATTATCACTGAGCATGCATACAGAAATTAAACAACAAAGACAATAGACACCAGAAACCATAAAACTTAAGTAGTTACACAGATTCTAAAACAAAACGAATCTTTTGTTAATCTCGCTGCCTATTCTTTAGAAATGGCTCACTCAACAGGCTGACAATATAACTCATGCTATGCTGAATCTTGAGTAACCCTTCCTTGTGGCTTCCTAATTGCCATACCCCTGTTAAAAGTAGGTAAAGGAAGTACATTTTGAATCAAGTGAGAGAGTGAATATGCATTTTTACTCACATCAATAACTGAGTCGAAGCTGCTGGCTTAATATCTTGGCTGACATTAAAACATGCTGACTATTGAGCATTTTAATTTCATTAAAAAAAAAACACCAGACAAGCAACCAAATATCCCTCTCAAAATAACTTCTGAGGAAGAATAACTTCTGTTTAATTTCAGATTCAAGGAGTGGAATAAATGCAAATAGTATTCATCTATAAAAAGGTAAACCAGGTATTTCAAAAAAGGTTTAAAGCACTTGAGTTTCAGGTGCAATTATAATACTGACCTTATATTTTTTTCTAGAAAACATATTCATATATACTGTACATACATGCATACGTGTATCTAGAAATTGCTATCTTTCAGAAAGTAGTGTTATTTACCATACACAATTCAAAATGTATGTTATTGAATTTATTCCTATTGTTTTGTAAAATAGACTACAACTGCTAAACTGTATCAAAATCAAGCCTCTACCAAAATACTTAGAGCCCTTCCATCCCTAAATATTCTGCTACCAACACCACATTTCTTTTTGGGGGGGCGGGGGATACCTATTTAGTAATCTAAAAAGTTAATGCAAGGTCTACCTGGAATTGTTATATAGCACAGTATTAAATCCCTTTGCCCACTGTTACTAAACCTAAACAGCTAGTAAAATGTTCATTTTGTATGATGCTGGATAAATAAATTCCTCAACTTTACTCTGTTGTATCAATGATGAGAAGATGTGATGAGAAGATGTGATACTATACAAAAATAGTATAAAATTCCTGAATAGCGCTATTTAATATTATTTCTATATATCAAGCCTATAGTAACAACAGTTGAATGCAATTCATATGTTTTCCTATTATCACTGCTTCAATATTGTTGCCCTGTTCTCTTCAAAAAGGCTTTCTGTTGTGGGTATGTTGTGAGTTTCTTATGGTGCCTGAACAATGGAAACCTTAACTCTGTTTGGATTTGTGTTTTGAGTGTTTGTGTGTGATGTGTATACACACACGCACCCCCCCACACACACATTCCTGTATCAAATTGGACTAATAAAGTAAAATAAAATATCTTGATAAAGGTATGTATATGAATGTGGCTGTAGCACTCTAATCTAAGATACCTCGATCTTATTTAAAATCCTCTATGTTAATAAGAATAGCTTAATCAAGTTTTAAAATGAAAGAACAAAAGCATTATTTCTCTAATACAGTTTAACATGTGTCAATAACACTTAAATGAAAGCGTAGACTCTGGCAGTTTCCTGCATAAACGTCTACACCTTCACTGTTCTAACAAGTGCTAGTCACAACTATACAGCTATCATTTCAAAATTCAGATTCTGAGAATTATCACTGAAAAGTTACTAATATCTTAGCAAGTACAAATGAAATTAACTCTACACTAGACATTTGGAAAATGTTGTACAGTAACTCATAAATCTGAGTCATGCTTTATATATACTACAGGAGGACAGATGTGTTAGTTTATGATGTCTGAACTTGTTAGTTGGAAAACATGCTACAAAGGTTCTCCAAAACTGCTGATTGTGAATATAATAACTTATTTAAACAAAGTGCATTTTTCTTTCAAAGAAAGGAAAACCAGTTCCAGATTGGCTAAAAATAACTAGTAAAAACATGCACATTACTTGAGGAAGTAGGCAATCTCAAGTAGGCAGAAACCCGCAAGACTACAGAGCAATATGCACAAAAGCCTATCCCGTTAATCCCTCTGATAAACACTTACTTCAGTTTAAATTTACTACATCAAAAAGTCTTAGCTAATTACTCCTGAACGGTAGCTGCTGAAAATATGATATTATTGCATTTTATATACAATCATCTTTCTGAGAAATCAAGCTGAAGAATAGGGGAAAAAACTTAAGAGGGGTAACTGTTTAATTCATGAAACAGTATTTGAAAATAGATGCAAAAGAAGAAATAAGAAAGCTATTCCTATCATAAGCCAAACATCAAGGGAATTGCAGTGCTTTAGTCTGATCCATATATTCAGAACCTATATATAAGGCCAGCTGACACATTATATTTCTCCCTCCTCTGTTCATTGAAGTAATTTGTAGTATTACGAACTTACATATATATAGCTGCAGTCATGGAAAACGACCACATGATGTCTCTGCAAAATAACTAGGACTTCATGCAAGGCACAGAGGCTCCTTAACCAACAAGGACAAATAATTTATTCTATGATATTTTAGCTGTATTCTTTCCTCAAACTATTATTGCAAGACCCTGACATTAATTATTTGGAATCAGTAAACCAGATTGGTGGCAAAAAAAGTGCTGTAAGGAGTCTTTTATAATCTTCCTATATATTATAAATATATAGAACTATATAAAATATATTTATCAAATATTGAAGACATTTTTGCAGCATGTCAGCTAGCTTACAGATTTGTAGCGTCATTGATCTAGATTTAATAGGTCAAATTCTGAACACTCTTATAAAACGTGTTCAGCTAAACTCCCTAGTGCTGATCATAATGTCCTATCAGTATGTTGGGTCTGTCTAGTCTCTTAGACTGTAATAGCCAGGATATTTCAACACTTAAATGTAAAATATATTTATGAATTTGGAGGGATGAATTTACAATAGGTGCAAATTCACTCTCAAAGACCACCCTCTTGTGTGGAGGCCCAGATCATTTTACTGAAACCTGCCATTAGATATTATAAAGACCTTCACAGCATAGGTCCAGGCCATCTGAGAAACTGGTTCACCTGATGGAACTAGCTTTCCCCACCCACACTGACAGAAGGGACATGCCACGGACACCGTCAGTCAAGGAATTTCAGCTGGCACGGTCCAGAAGAAGAGTCTTTACTGTCATGGCTCCTGGCCTCTGGAACATTGTGCCTCCAGAGGTGAGATCCGCACTCACACTTTTGGCCTTCCGAAAGGGCTTGAAAACATGGCTGTGTGTTGTTGGTGGCTAATGGATAAAACCCCACCTCTTCCCTATGCACACTTTGCTCTGTTCCTTTCCACCTTGTTCAATTTTATTTTAACTGAAATTTAAATTTAAGATCTATATTTATTTATTATTTTTAATGTCTATCTTAATGCTTATTGTCTTAATCTTTTATTTTGCATTTTATTCAACGATTGTTAAGCTGCCTGATTCCCCCATGGTGAAATGGGAGGCATATAAGTAAATAAACACACATACACACCAGGGGTGGGTTGTTGATATTTTTGCTACCGCTTCGCTCAGGGTCGCGCTGCATGGGCGCATGTGAAGTGCGCAGCAATAAAAAACTAGCTTCTGCGCATGCACAGAAGCAAAATCCAAGATGGCAGCGCCCACGGAGACACTGATGGAACTGGCTCCATGATGTCATTGCGGAGTTACTAACAGTTCTATACAATCAGATAGAACCGGTAGGAACCCCACTCTGGCATACACACACAGAGCCACATATCAGCAAAATGATAAATGAGCAAGGGAGCATCCTGTGCACTGCCACCTCTAACTCTCCACTTTGATTTTGAACCTGCTGTAGCTGGAATGCATTTTCTAGAAGAGAACCATAATGGAATACAACTCTTTTGACTGACATAAAAGACCCGTTCCTTGATGTAAATAATCAGTTAAAATATCTAGTGAATGGTTCCTCAGAAAAGGAATCTTCAGCTTCTTTGTCCCAACTTTTACCGTATCCTTACCTTTTGCAACACTTCTGGCCACCCAAAATTCCCACAGACATTACTACACAATAAAAGGAGGTTGGCTGTTTGGAAGAATATGTATTACCATGGAAAGGAAGAAATTTAGTGTGGCAAAGATCATCTAAGGGACATTAAAAAGACTGGTAGGGAACAGCCTTCATGTAAAATGAAGATCTGTAACAGAGGAACCATTTTAGAGTATGTGGAAGGACATTATGGCAACCATTTTAAGAAAAATCACAATGTGTTTTCAAAATTACAATGTACCTGTTAACTGAAAATGACTGCTTACCACTACGCCACACTGTTTTATTTCTTGAATGGGGATAGAACAGGGGAAAAAACCTGCTAAGGAAGTTAAGTCAGTTTATTTGAATTTGTTTGTCCCTCCGTCACCAAATATAAAATGATCTTCAGCATAATTTGAATTCTCTTTCTTAATCAATAAGCATCTCATCCACCTCTTCTAATATTATCTTTTGTTTAAAATGAATGGTACTGCTATTTAACAATGCAATGTTTATAAATGAAAATAGGAAAAAAATATTTCTAATTGGCATCTCTGGCTTTGCTATCTACAGTATTTAACAAATTAGCTCTCTCTCTCTTACAGTATTGCCAATCAGTCGACATTCTAGATTTTTAAATCATTGTAATGTAATCTGGTTGCTATCCAGAATTCCTAGCTATAGAGCAGCTACAGATTTTCTGTAGTTTTAGTGAAGGTTTCACTTGGCCTGCAAAAAAGAAAAAGGCATGGTAACTTGTATTTTCAGTGCCTAGGATTGGTATTTCTGCCCAAATTTAACTTGAATACTAATGTTCATCCTGCACTTACAGATATGTTAATTATGTCAGAGTAAAATTTATTCAAATTTGGGTGTCCCCAACCCACAGGATATAAACAATTCAAGGAACTGAAAAGGTCTTGAACTTTAGCAGGACAGGCCTTAAGGGTACAGCCAAGATGAGTTTTCTTTTGACATGTCCCCAAAGTGCACGCTTAAAAACATTTATTATTGCAACACAGTGCAAGCACACTTCAATCAAGGGCAACATTTACATATTTTTACAACCAGCACTTAGAAAGGCAGATAGTTGTGTGATTAACAGACCTCCAATATTTCTAAGGCTAGGTGCAGTCCAAAAATATAATAAAGGCTAAATTTTAGAAGAGAGCTAAACAATGAGAAACTGAGAACACGATGGCTATTTGATTGTTCTGATTTATATAGCTTCTCACATCACACAAGTGACTCTGGGTGGCTTACAGGATTAAAACACACAAACCTACCTCACATGACACCCCCTTACCCCATGCTCAAAGAAAAACCCAACTCACCATCAGTGAACTCAATATTGTAATAACAATAAAATAAACTTCTGAATAGCTTCTAACAAAGACAATGCACTATACCACAGCAGTTTCAGCAATCAAAAGACGTCTGCATATGATAGCAGTCATTTACATGCTGCTTCTTGTAGTTGGTATCAAATTCAGTGATAAAAAACAACAATCCAACTCACAGCAATAGAACAATATAGTCAAAACTATTTATCTGTGTCTTTTTGATACTGTTTTCCCAAAAATAAGATCTATCCAAAAATAAACCCTAACATATTAGGCATGTGCCTAATATAACCCCTCCCCCAAAGTAAGCCCTATTTAAGAGCTTGTTCGGCTGCCTGGCTGCCCATTCTGTCAGTTGTTCTCGGTGCTGTGGCCATGAGGCAAGGCAGGGTGGTGGAGGAGCTGCCCTATGCGCCCTGCACCGGCTTACATCAAGGCCCACGCAGCCAGAACATCCATGCTCCAACACATGCCTTGCAATGACAGCACTTGTAGCCATGTGCAGCAGGAGCCCATGTAGCGGCCAGGCCACTTCCTCTGCTTGTTTGCGGCCACAACGGAGCAGGCGGCTAAGTGGTGTGTTGTGGCGGTGAGGTGAAGCAGGTGTTAGGGTGTGGATGGCTGCGCGTCACTCGGTCTCCTGCTCCATTGTGGCTGCAAGCAAGCAGAAGTGGGCCAGCAGCCATGCGGGGTCCTGCTGGACAGGGCTGCTGGAGACACCACTGCTGCGAGGCGAAACAAGTATCAGAGCATGCATGGCCTGGCTGTGAGAATGCTCAGGTAAGCCAGTGTGGGGGTGTGGGAGGCAGCTCCATCCCTTCTACCTTGCGGCGGCAGCATTGGCATACTGCACAGCCTCTTGCCCTACCATGAGCAAGCAGAAGAAGTGGGCCTCCTGTACATGGAAAAAAAAATAAGACACTCCCCCAAAATAAGTCCTAATGCTTATTTTGGGGCCCAAAAGAAAATAAGACCTGGTCTTATTTTTAGGGAAACACGGGTATCTATCAGCAACTTTTCAATCAGTCATTCTACATTCAGAGAAAAATAGATTGTCACAATATTCCCATCAATTCTATAACACTTCCTTAATTTTGATATAGTCAGTAATGTCCTTAAAACAACTGAGAAACTGACCTTGCTGAGAATTATGAATAGAAGAAATTCAGTTGTTATTCTCACTAAAAAGTTTCTCCTACGTAAATCCATTTACACAAAAGTACAACTGGGTCACCAAGAATGTGGATTCAGATCCCTAGAAAAATCTTGATGAACTGTTAAGACCCAGGGTGTCACACGTTGTCAACTGCATAAAGCAACAGCTATTTTCAAGAGATAACTATTTTAGCTAGCCATTTATTTGTAATTCTGTGTACCTAGTTATTCCTTTGTTTTCTATTTCACATTTTAAAAATCAACTCATTTTTATATTTAAGAGTTCTAGATTTATTAGTGTCTTATTTATTTCTCATTAAAACTGTCCTCATGTAAGCTTACAGACTGCAAGCTTACAGAACTACCTCTTTGGTTCAGGAGTAGCAAATGAGTTTTTATATTCTATATATTTGGCTTTGGGGAGGAAAATCCAAGGTTCCTTTCCTTTGTTTCCTAGATCTGGGCTGGTGAAGTCCTGGAGGAAGGGATAAGAATTCCCAGATAGATAGAGGTTCTCCATGACTTGACTGCCTAACACATGACAATCCACTATAATTAAAAAAAAAAATTTTTTTTATTGAGGTAACCCTAGAAAAAAAAGGCTCTGCCAGCTAAATTATCTCTCCTCTCTATTGGTAACAGGTCAGCAAAAGCAGTAAAAACTAATGAAAAAATAATCGAAGATAAATTATATTGGATATCCATACTGCATGTAGCAGTTTCAGAATTAAGAATGCTAAGTGGTGCAGACAATTTTTGTACTTATAAAGCCCAACTAGAAAAAAGTGTAAGTTGTTAACATTTAACAATTAAAATAAAACAAATAAAACATTCAAACTAGGAAAACATACTTTTCACTATTATTTTCTTTTTGAATTACTGTTCACATGTTAGGTACATTTTGAAAAAGGATTTAGCAGCGTAGCATTTTAATATACGTTATCAACAGATGTACACAATCGAAAAAAATGTGAAAATTAAAACCCAGGCATCTGGGAATTCAAAATAACAAGGACATGAAAAGGTTAACAGGAATTGATGGCAAAATTCATTTTCTTTTCCATAAAGTGATTAGATATAATATTCAAAAGTGCTATTTAGATATTTGGTTATTAGCCTAGTTGGAAAGTCTGGGAAATTAAAGATTTTACAAGAGAAATGGACATCAGCACTTATTAAGGCTTTAAATATATTAACAAGAAAAACATGCGATTAAAATTAAAACCACTTTCAGTATTACTCCATCCTGAACAAATCCCTCTGAATATTCATTGCACTCATTCTGGGTTATCAAATTTAACTTTTGCTTTCAGTATAAGCTACAATTTTCAAGACAAAGAGCCTGCTTAAAATATACTAGAATCTTTCAACCAGCAGTATTATCATAAACAACATTGTTATTGTTCTGTTGTCAACCCCATGTTATAACCCTAAAAACAAAAAAATTATGCTAAGACAATTAATATTGAATCAAAGGGGCTAATGAGACAATGGAATACAATCTAAAAATAGGTTTCTTGGTAGTTGTTGTAATAACATCTTCATAATTTCCGGAAGTCAGGAAGAGAATCAAGCAGCTATGGTATATCCATTGAAAGGGCAATTCTTCTATTCTATAAAAGTAAGAAGGGAGGTAGCTAAAAATCCAAAGTAAAGAAAGTGAATAAAGGATAGCGTAGAGCACTTTATTTTAGATAGTAAAGTAAGTAAGTAAAAACGGATACCTGTTTCTTTATTGAAACTTCAAGCAAAACTTCAGCTTAGATAAAGTGAAAATACCACTAGTTGAATAGAAATATTATGAATGGAAAGAAGATTGAGCTTTGATGAAAGCCAATAAGATACCACCTTTAGGTGACCAAAGCTTTCTGAGATTTTCTACTACCATTTAGCTCAGAGGTGTGCATTTGCTATAGAAAATCTATGGTGGTTGTAATTTCTATACATATATTTTGGAGAAAGGAAACTTTTACAAACTTCCTTCATATCCTATGTAATAGAAGACCGAAATAATGGAGATGCCATAAAGGAAACAAGAACCAAGGATCATATTGATTTGACTAGAAGTCACCCAAAGACAAGAGAATACAGGAAGTCCATAAAATTACAAAGTTTTGAGTTATGTTTTGATGTGATGAAAGTAGCAAATTGAAAACAGATAAATTGCTTGATACCAAGCAGTTCATCTACTGACCATTCAAAGTTACAACAGCGCTGAAAAAAGTGACTTATGACCATTTTTCACACTTACCACCTTTGCAGCATCCTCATGGTCACATGATAAAATTCAGATACTTGGTAACTGGTTCATACCTATTTATGAAGGCTGCCGTGTCCCAAGGTCACATGATCAGCTTTTGCAAACTTCTGACAAGCAAAGTCAATGGGGAATCCAGATTAACTTAACAATCATGTTACTAAATTTTAAAAACGCAATGATTCACTTAACAATTGTGTCAAAGAAAAGTTGTAAAATGGGGTGAAACTCACTTAACAAATGTTTCACTTAGCACCATACATTTTGGGCTCAATTGTGGTCAATTGTGGTCAATTGAGGACTACCTGTATTAGATTCCTGGTAATTGTATATGCCAATGTTCACGAAATAAAACAAACTGTTATAAAATAGTCAGGAGCATATACTTTTCTATTGCAAAGTTTGAAGTATTAGAATTTGTTTCATATAAAATAAGGTTGCATTTCTTTACAGAAAACAATTTTGAGCCAGGGGATTTTGTGAGAGAAGATAGATGATTAGACTGAGCCTTACTGAAAATAGAGATTTACTGGAAATAGAGGAAGAAGTACTGCTGGTAAACCATTCTTTCTGCTACCCACTGGCCTCCTTGTCTTAGCTGCTGGATTCCATTGCCAGGTTAGCAAAAGAATCCCCAAGAATGCTGGTCCTCAGAGATTTCAATCTGCCACCTGGTTACATTGACTCTGGGGCAGATTAGGAGTTCCACGCAGTCATAAAGCTACCCCACATCCCACTTTGATCTTGCAGGGTTGGTGTACTCTGGCCTCCTTCAATAAAACAGTTTCTACTATCAGGACCTTGGAAGTATACCTTCTTTGTAATAGTGCCTACCCTACCCTAGGTATAAGATTCACCCTGATGGTTATCACTATCCTATTATTCAGAAGATTGGTGAAAACCTATCTACCTTTCAATTCAGGTCTTTAGTGAGGGAGAGGGAGACCTTCACTATTATGCCTGCTATCTTTTATCTTTTACTGATTTTATTGTAATTTTTTTATTTAATTGTTGAGAACCGCCCAGAATTGTTAGCAGTTGGGCAGTCTACAAGTTTCTAAATCATTACCATTTCTATTTCTATGTGAAACTAGCTAAATACTTGTGCTCCGCTATGGAACTATGTGATCTGGCTTCATGAATCGATACTTACAGCGTGAAAATTAATGAGTAGTTACGATTGGCCTCTCCCCCACCTCCTCAGGCTTGTCCCAAAGAATCCTCTCTTCTCCCTTTCTCTTCCTCAGGTTTGCCCCACAGAAACATCTCCTATTCTATCCCTTTCGCTCCCTCAGCCTTGCCCAAAGAACCCTCCCTTATCCTATCCCCTGCTTGCTGATGTAAAAGTAAAACTGAACCTGAAACTCCTCTCCTCGGCTTGTGTTTTGCATTTCGAACAGATTTCTTTTCAGGTGAGGAGCGGGAATAGAACTCCTTAGCATCAGAGGACTCTTTGGAAAGTGAAACAGTATTTGCTGTATGAGCAAGAAGGAGACAGGAAGGAGCCTGGCCGTGGCTTAGCTCAACTTTCTGTAGTAAAGCTGCTTGCTGCCGTGAAAGTAAAACTGAAACTCCTCTCCTCTGCTTGTGTTTTGCATTTGGAAAAGATTTCTTTTCAAGTTGGGAGGGGGAGTAGAACTCCTTAGCATCAGAGGACTGTTTGGAAAGTGAAACAGTATTTGCTGTATGAGCAAGGAGACAGGAAGGAGCCTGGCCGTGGCTTAGCTCAACTTTCTGTAGTAAAGCTGCTTGCTGCTGTGAAAGTAAAACTGAAACTCCTCTCCTCTGCTTGTGTTTTGCATTTGGAAAAGATTTCTTTTCAGGTTGGGAGGGGGAGTAGAACATCTTAGCATCAGAGCGGGTTAATAATAATATAAGAAATACTAGTGCTCATCGTCATTTCAAAAAATCCTTTCTTAGTGAGCACCTAGAAGCCAAATGCAATATACATGGCAAATTTCAAGTTTGTAGATTTTACGGTTCTGGAGATTTCGTGATTACGGCGTGAGTGATTTTCACTTTTATATATATAGATGTAGCTTGAAGAATTTGTCAGACATCTGAACATCAGTGGCACCTTGGTATCACCTATCGAATTCATTTTTATTAACTAAGAAACTATCTAAGAGCAATCAATGTAGCTGTTTTCTTCTTCTGTGTCTTCTTTCTGAAAGCTGTTTTCTTCTTTTTTGTCTAATATTCCAAAATATTATTGGCATCTATAGCTCTAACTACAGTACCTAATATAATAAGAAATAAGATTCTGATTGAAATACACCTCTAATACCATGAATGGTCATAGGATACCCTAGACCCGTGATGGCGAACCTATGGCACACGTGCCAGAGGCGGCATGCAGAGCCCTCTCTGTGGGCACGTGCACCATCTCCAGCTGCTCTTCTGGTTCCAGCTGGTCTTCACGGGGCACTGGAAAACAGCCTGAAAACAGTAAAAAAAACCAGGCATGCGTGCACTGGCCAGCTGGTCTTTGGGTTTCCGGTGCTCCGGTACATGCATGTGTGTTCCAGTTTGGGCACTTGGTGCCGAAAAGGTTTGCCATCACTGCCCTAGACTTTCTACTCAAGACTTAGGGGTACAGCACGTATTTTAATATCAGAAGCTCACCTGGAGTAGTCAAAAATAAACATACTATTCTCAACAGAATAGTTTTTCTCCAATAAGGATTGGATGGAATATTACTGCTTTCCTCTCATGCATCAGTAATAATAACCTATATTTGGACAGATGCCAACCATAGCAAATTGAAAAATGGGACTGTTTGATTGGCATTACATGCTGCTTAGTTCAAGTCTGTCTTATCATAGTTATTCCTATTTCTTTTATTGTTAAGTTTCACAAAAATGTAAGTCTATAATTTTTGTGGATGGATCATCCCCCAAGGTAATGCTGTTCGATAGTACTCAGCACAAACTACAGTGAAAGAATAGTTTCTGATAGTCACAATGCAAGTAAACTTCCACTATTTAAATCAGTTGTGAAACCATAATCGAACTATAAATCAAACTTATCCAATTTCTTATAATAAATTGAACGACTATAATATTCCTGCAGGCTAGAATGAAAGGAAAGTGCAGTTAAAGATTTATCATATTGAAAAGGCTAATCTAGAATCATAATTCTTTATTTAGATTTTAACGTAAAATCTTCAAAAAAAGGTTGAATACATTACAGCCTTGGGTGATTTGTTTCCCCTCCCCCTTTTTTAAACAGAATTTCTGCTGATTGAAAAGTAAAAAGAAAAGAAAATGAGGAACTCCATAATTATCCAGTTTCAAAGTGATTTATCACTTGATTATAATTATATCTATTTAGAATATGACTGACAGACTTCCATAGGGCTTACAGCCAAAACACAATTTCCTAAAAACAGAATGTATTGTATTATTTTTTGAAGCAATGAGAAACTCGGCATACAATTTTTTAAAAGGAGGGTTTTTGATGCAATGAACAATTATTAGTTGAACCACATATTCCTTCCTGCTAGTATCAACTGCATCTTACTTCAGGGGTATAATATGTTCTCATTCTCACATTCCAAATCTATATAAATGAATATCAACCCTTTTGTTCTTACATGGTTTGGGAATAAAGAATAAAAAAAGCAAATTGCAATCTTGCATTTCCCCCCACTGATTTACTTTGCCTATCATATCTATTTCAAAAGAATGAAAGCTCAGCAACTCTAGTAATCCTTGCTGTGTTAGGTTACCAAAAGAACCTCAAAATAGCTGCCTTAGAGTGGCTGTTATGAAAATATCAGAAGATGGTGGTTCTGCAGCAGAAGCACAAAATAGAAATCAATTAATAAAACATGCTAATAATAATTCATTGATGCTAAACATTATTACTTTGGCAAAGATCTTGTAGTCCTTTGAACCCTACTGTACAGGTTGCCTTCCGCATTATGCCCATTTAAAGGAAAGCAACAGCTGTTTTCTGAGGTTCTTAACCAAGAATAAGTCATTGCCTTTTCTAAACACATATTGGCCCCATCCCTAAATATATGAGCTGGTACACAGAAGTTTGTTGCTTATAAAAGAGAGGCAAAAGAATCTTTCAAAGGCTGTAATTCTGTGGAAAAAATAAGATGCAAACAAGTTTAGAGGCAAACTATTTTGGAGTTTAAAATTGTGAGAAATTTTTTCATTGCTTCTGTCAAGAAAAAGAGCTGACAATTCTCAAACAACTATACAATCGTAAGTCAGAACTGCTCCCACATTTCAAATGGCCTGTAAAATGTAAACTAATGCATTGTTTAATATTCTTTCATGAAGATTTTTACCATACTCTCAGGATCCTACTGTTGACATGCACTTCTGATGAAATAATTAACAGGAATACGCTAAGCCTAGGGAAAGGGAGTGTTATGAAGTCTGTCAGCTAGTGCAAGCAGCAGCATGATGCAACTTCATGGGTTAGTCAATGACTGGACCTGCCAATCATTATGGATCAATGCTTCTTAATAATTCTGGGAATTCTACATTGTAAGATATGGGGTTTTATTGACGAGTTGTAAACTACAATTCCCAGAGTTCCCTATTGTAACAATGAACCTTTTCTTCTGAGGTACTTTGTTCTGGAGGTAAGTCACACCTACAACTGAACAATGACTGGAAATGTAGATACCTTTGCTGTCACAGAAACCCCTCTGTTTCAAACTAGTTTCTCCCTTCCACACAAGCCCTCTGGTGAACCAGGAGAGGGTTAAAAGGAAAATCTTTACCTCATCCCATCTCTAGTTAAGACTACCGAATGGGAAACCAAACAAAATTTGGGGGAATCAAATAGCTCAGCCAAGTTGAGGCAGATGTTAGAACATTCTAAGATTTAAACAAAAATTAACTTTATTAAAGGAGCCAAAACAAGGTAACATGCACACACAAAACACACATTTAAAAGGATATATAAAGCAACCCACCCAAACCCTAATGCAATTCCCACTACAGTGGGATTCCCGTTCAATTTCCAACCTTGTCCAAGATAGCACACAGAGCTGACCAATCCAGGTCTTTAACAACCCTCTTCAAAACCCAAAAACTATTCCCACCTCAAAACCTGACAGAAACCACTTCTTTTCCTTTATTGGCTCTTGAGGATCAGGAGACACTCTCCCAGCACATAAAAGGCTGGTTTATTATAAAAAGAGCCAGCAGGTGCTCACTACACCTGTCAACAGGAGATTATTGTTAAACCATTTTAATTCCATAATGTAAACAATCCAACAAGAACCAAGGGAGCCAGAAAGGAAGTACTCAACAGAATGCCAGACATTCTCAAAGAATTACTAAATTCTAGGACTAATAAATTGCATTAGCTATGGATACAATTTCATAGTGGGTCCAAACTATTTTGAAGTGAACTTTGCAACACTTTTAAAAATATCACAGCAATAAAGCTACTTATCAAATGGGAATACTTTGTCCCTTTTTTGTGAACAACTCTTGAGAAAAACCCTTCATTTTCTGTTCGAAATGTAATTGAAAAAATAGTTTTTCTCAATTCTCTTAGAATTAGATTTGATGATATACTACTCTAAAATCTAATACTGGTTACAAGTGGTCTTCATTATTTGGTGTTCCAGCCTGCCAACCGCACATTAAAAAAAAACACCGGATAATTATACCTTGAAAAGAAGTGCAGTACACATCTGGAAATGTTGATCTGCCATGACATACAGGCAGAACATAACAATAACAACAGAATAAAAAAAAACCTATCCATGGATAATGAGGTATCTTTAAAAAAAACATGGTTATATAAAACCATATGGGATGACACTGTGGATAACAAGTTCTTCTTTATGCATATTAGATTTAACTGGATGCAATCTCTTCAATATGGAGGTTTGTATATGGAAACAGCCAGGAATATTACTAAGTATAGATAATATAATCTATATTACTTAGTTGTTACTAAGGTGAAATAAAACTATAATACAATGAGTGCATAAATATTTCTCCTTCTTAAGGGTTAATGCATGTATCACTCTTATATAGGAAGATAGAGTTGCATATATTTTTCTAAACTGAACTATATTCCTAATTACCAATGGGTAATTGCTAAATAATCTTCGGTTGTCTTTTCAAAATCTTCCAGTTCTAACAGATTAATAGGCTGCAGTTTATAAATGATAAAGCCATGTATGCTGAGAACTGTTAGCAAAATATTACCCTAAACCAAAGCCCATCATTACCCTTTTCCATTTAAATATTATGGGAAAACAAAAAACAATCTTTAGGGTTATCTGTGCAGTTCAATCCTAGGAATATTTATTGAAGTGCTTCCTATCAAAAAAGGGAGGTCACATAAAACGATAGCCAAACAAGTCTGATCCTGTATAATTTTACAAAGAAATGCAGTGTTAACTTATTGTCAAGTTTGTTTTTTGAGAATGGTCATTTTTGAGAATATCATAATTCTAAATTGAAGCTACTTGCAAAGGTTGCATTGAATTTAGTTCCAAAATAAATATGTGAGTCTAGAATTACTGCTATGAATGTCCTCTTCTGAATAATGTCATATAATTAAATCATATTGAGGAAATAAATGTTTATTTTGACAGCTAAGACAAGCACAAACATTTATAATACATACTTTGCCACACCTTCCTTTGAAGGCTTTATTGTTGAAATATAATGGTAATATTCTTTCAACTAACATAATGTATGTTTGGATGAGATTTCAAGTATTATTTCTCTTCTCTTTAACAGAACTGTCCAAAGGAGAGATCAGTGAATATTTAAAACATATAACTTTAACAGTTCTCTTGGTTACTCATATACAAAGAAAAATATCCTTCATAAGGACCCATCATGACATTAGAAGCAAACTGATATATCAGATGTCTAAACCATGTTTTCTGCATGTTGCCAAATTATTGAAGTTTATTATCATGGGTAAATAAGTGAAATGTAGCATCTGCCTTCCTTCTGATTCAGATGACCTAATGCCAAATATAGTTACAAAGGCGATATTCAAAACCCATTATTGTATAGTTTACTCACACCATTCACTGCTGTCTTCTGGATATCCCAGATTATGCTTCCCCTTGCAGAATTTGCAGATGTTACTGGATAGCTGACAGGTCCATCAATAGTGCTTCTTTCAAATAAAAAAATAAAAAGTAGTGAGAAATAAGGCAAGGAAAAGTATCATATTATATAATAGCAATGTTTCAATCAAAAATTAATGGATTTTGAATAACTGGAACTGAAGACTCACTTCAAAGCATATTTAGAATCCTTGTTTCAAAAAGCACAAACAATACTGTTTTAATTTATAATTTATAATCCCCCTTTTTGTTTCCTACTTTTAAACATGTCATAAAAACACATTTATGCATATATCAATTTGAGTGTAGAGCAATAATTCATAAAGAAATCTACAAGGATAGCTTTATAATTTCTATATGTATTCCTTTGTTTAATATATATGGATTATATATGGATTAAAAAGTCTACCACATACAAAACTATGCACAGTCAGAATTGTTTGGAGGCCCGGTAACATTGTACAAATTTCACCCATATTTCATCAATACACAGTACAATTTTACTGTGATGTGAACATTTCTATTTGTATATAATTCATACTTGCCATTTAAACACACGAATACAAACTATAATCTGCAACATTATCTAAGAAGCATTCACTACAGTATGCTAACCGATTCCTACCTTGAAGCTCTAATAAGGAACATTCTGTATGGCATTTTTCACATGATCTGAACTAATTTTAATAGACCAATTTTTTTCTTTCTCCTTATAAAATATAATTAGAGGCTCAAGAATTTTTGCTCATGAATATATCAAAACCTTCCAAAAGTTAAAGTAGAAATTAACGCTCAGATCATGTCAAATTATTTCCCCGTGAAGTATCTTACAGAGATATAAGCACACTGGAAAGCCTAAAACAAAAAGTTCTACATTTACAGGGTTTTTTTGGGGGGAACAAGGGCTGTGAGTTCATAGCCAAACGGACTGTAGAGGCAATCTGCAGTTAAACAGAATAGTAGGTCTATTACTTTCTAGGTAATCAAAATTTATGAACCTAAGAGACCATATTGCATCCTTTCACCACTAGTTAAATTAGCCTAGTACATCTATTCTGAACAGATTTAGAAAACAGAATGGGAACACTTAAAGCATGAGTTGTTAAGATATCTATTGATCTGAGAGAGGGAAAAGAATACTAGGCCCAGATAAGAGCTTCAAGGAAAATGCTGTACAACCTGCATGCTGCAATATCAGGATTATATCTGGCATGGCTGTCTAATTATATTTCTAGTTGGCTTGACTTGAAAAAGTATTTGGTAAGAAGTAAGACAGAAAAAGAGCATATTCCTTTGATCAAGGACTGATTTCTTGTCTCCTCTCACTGCTATTGTCCCAAAGGATACCCTCAATGGCAACTCACGTCAAAGATCATCTGTCTGCTATCTACCGTAAATAAATCCTCTGGTTCAATTGATTGTAGCAATCTCTGCTAGATAACATCTTCTTTTGAATCAGAAGCAAGCAAGCAAGTAAATGGAAAATGATATGTTTACTCCATCTTCAATTGCTAAATCTTATGTTTCTGAAAATAATTATCTCAATCTAGTCAATCTGAATTTGATTTCTTTAACAAAGGCTTCATCATACTTTTTGTATCCTTTCAAGAGGCATTTATTCCTCCAAAGTCCTTATCTCCAAATCAATTCTGGTAGTTAGAAAGTTAGGAAGAAGTGGTTAGGAAGTCTGTCCATCCTCATAGATCGGGTGTCAGCAACCTGTGGCTCCGGAGCTGCATGCGGCTCTTTGGGCCCTCTGCTGTGGCTTCCTGTTGGGTGACCTCACCACTGGTTGGCCCCACCACTCACCCTCCCCTCCCAGTCACTCCTTGCCTGGCCTGAGAAGGTAAAGGCAATGGTGGGGATGGAGAAGCAGCCAGGGCAGAGACAGAGAGATACAGAGAGAGGGGGGGAGAGAGAGAGAGAGAAATACAGAGAGAAGGGGGGATAGAGAAGGAGAGAGAG
>JANHFT010006367.1:27028-41918 GCA_032467955.1 Pseudoxenodon macrops
TTTCCTCCTTTCAGTGGTCCATGAAAGTACATCTATAGTATGTAGATAATAAAGGTGAAAAAAGGTGAACAACATTTCTACAGAACTATAGATACATTGAGAGACTGGCTGTGACAAGGAATGGCTGGGAGGGGAGGGGCCAGGCGAGGCACCCCTTGACGTGAGTGACATTGAGTTGGTCATACACATCCAGTCACATGGTCCTCAAGCCACACCCACCCAGTCACATGGCCACCAAGCTACGCCCACAAAGTAAGCCATGCCCACAGAATCGATAGTAAAAAAATGTAGAACCCACCCCTGCCTCAGCCCTGTTGCCTAGCAAGGAAAAACCAGCCTGGTTGCAGAAAGACCTCTCAGGCCGCCTGAGAGGAAAAAAGGATAAGTACAAAAAAATGGAAAGAGGGACACATAACTAAGGCAGAATAAGGGGTCCTTGGCGCTCTCTGAGCTAAGACCAGCACTGATGATGTTACCTAGTAAGGGTCATGAAACATCTGCAGGAAAGCAAGCAAGCTCAGAGAGCGCCAAGGACCCCTCATGTCAACCCTGAGCTACAATGATTCTCCTTTCCTGGTAAGACAGAACACCAACCAATAACTAGATCCTGCAAAGATGAAGCTCAGAAAGTTCAGGCTTTGAACAAAGTAAGATTTGCAACAAATGTCAAAGACAATAAAGTTTCTTTCAGCACATGAAAAACATGGAAAAAAGTCAAGCAAACCATTTGTTCCACTAATGGGAGATGATGGCCAAGAAAGAAGGGGCAGTAGAGAGAATTGTTTAATTATTCCTGAAGGGGCAGTAGAGAGAATTGTTTAATTATTCCTGAAGGCTTTGGTCTGAAATGGTCTAGGGTCTTCTGCTCGAGCAGGGGGTTGGACTAGAAGACCTCTGAGGTCCCTTCCAACTCTTTTATTCTATGTTCTCTGTAATGACACATCTGGAACAAAACAAGGTCAGAGAGCACCACGGAACCCACATTTTGGGATCCACCTGAGCCCCCCCCTGGAGCCTTCATGACTGTGGCAAACCAGCCTCCCCTTTCTTGGTTCCCTTTCTTGTTGGTTTGTTGGAAAGGCTGACCTGTCCCTCTGTATGAGCATCCCCCCCCCAAGGCCTTTAAGAGCACATCTTCCATCGGCAGCCTCAGGAGGACCAGGGCTGATGTAGGAGCTTATGCTGAATGTTTGTTTAATGTCTACAGCCAGGCATCTTAACCTAGGGACTCTGGGCGGCGAACATTTCTAAAATAATTAAAAACAGTGCAAAACTAAATATATAATGCAGCTGAGAAAAAATTATCATAACAATTCTCAGTAAAGCCACGAAAAGGGCCCTTAACATATGCTCTCTTTGTAAGCTGCCAGAAGTCATTTTGATTGTGTCAGCATAGAAATACGTTTAATTAAATAAATAAATTTCCTCATAATAAGAAGCAATGCACAGAACTGTGTGTTCAGAATTATGGCATATGAATAAATAAAGAGTCTCGGTGGTGGGTGTGGGTCTCCACTGTCACGGGGTTGATGGTTTTAGGCAATATATGGTGCAATGTTAAATGATATTGTCTGAAACGCACCAGTTTGCAAGTAGTTAACAATTGAAAGCATCATTTTGTCTGTGCTGCAGTGCAGTAGATCTCAAGATCCTGAGAACAATCTTTTTTATTCGTTTCAATAAAATGGGAATGGATTTCTCTCTATATACAGACACACAAACACACACATAATCTGTCTCTCTCTATTTATCTAACTCTATCCCTTATCTCTCATCTCTCTCTCTCTCTCTCATCTCTCTATCTAGTGGTGAAATTCAATTTTTTTACTACCGGTTCTGTGGGCATGGCTTCGTGGTCATGTGAGTGGGTGGGTGTGGCCAACTCAATGTCACTCCCACCCAGTCTCATGACCACCACCCCAGTCACCCCAGCCAGGGTTTGTGGTTCCCGGTGTTTTCTGTGGGAAATGGATCATGTGACTGGGCATGGGCAACTTGATTGGTCTCACCCTTAGGAAATTCCTCCTTAGTCCGACTCACAATAAAATAGCACTGCTGCAATATTTAGAATAGAATAGAATAACAGAGTTGGAAAGGAGCTTGGAGGTCTTCTAGTCCAGTGATGACAAACCTTTTTCTTCTTCTGTGCCAAAAATGGCAGCATTTTTCGCCCTCCGGAGGCTTTCCTGAAAGCTCCTGAAGCCTCCGGAGGGCAAAAGACACCCAAAAATCAAGGCCGAAAATCAGTTGGCCAGCACGCACATGTGTGTTGGAGCTGATAGGGCAACACCTTGCATGCCCTCAGAAATGGCTCTGAGTGTCACCTGTGGCACATGTGCCATAGGTTTGCCATCACTGTTCTAGTCCAACCACCTTTTTAGGCAGGAAACCCTACACCAATTCAGATAAATGATTATCCAATCTCTTCTTAAAAACTTCCAGTGTTGGAGCATTTACAACTTCTGGAGGAAAGTTGTTCCACTGATGAATTGTTCTGTCAGGAACTTTGAGGGGCTCCTACAAAAATGAGGGAGTCAATCTATTTTCCAAAGCACCAAAAGGCACAACAAGAAACAATGGATGTAAACTAACCAAAGAGAGAAGCAACCTAGGACTAAGGGGAAATGTCCTAAGGGTAAGAGCAATCAACCAATGGAATAGCTTGCCAAAACTAGAGGCTTTGAAAGAGTGAGGGAAGTACACTCCAAAAGGACAGTGCCAGGAACCACTAAAACAATGCAGAAAATTTAAAACAGCGATTCCCCTTTTTTAAAAAAAGTCAACCCTAAAACTAACACAGCAGCTGAGACAAAATTAAGAGCAGCTGCTCAGGCTAATTGAATACCTGTTTGTGTTGCAAAAGCCATTAACCCTTCCAACTCTTATGTTCTCTATATTCTAAATTGGGTGCTTCACAGCATAAGCAATAAAGCTGGCTGGACCACACATGCATTAAATTCACGGTATATATGATCAAACTGCATCATTGTCCCCTTTTGTATCTTTCCCCCCAGGAAGAAACAAGAAGTAGCCAACACTGCAGCAGCTATAAAAGGTCTTGGGTACCCCAGGAAGTATCAGCTGATCACCAAAGTGTTACTGAATACTCCTTATAATGAAAATGTTTGTAATATTGTCCTTCCTGAAGGGAAGAGGTTAATCCCATCCCTAGATGGGTGATTGATGAGTTCCATGCACTAATCCTGTCAGGTTTTTCTTTAGTGACTTGATTCAGCGTGTATGGCTGCATTCCAGCTGCAACTGTTAGGTGGTGCTATTAACTGAATGGAGGGAGAGAGGAAAAAACCCTCTCTTGTACATTATTTTAAACTGGTTCTCCAAACTGCCTAAGCAATTTACTAACGGTTGGTGAGAAGTGGCTGTATTTCACCTGTGCCATGAAGATTACTAAGCAGAGAGAACCAATTTTACATTCCCTGGTTCATTTTGGTTTTGTGCTGTTATATTTAAGTGGCCTATTTTATAACACAACAGTGAATAGGTAAGAGAGGGAAACAAGAAAGCTCTTTAATCTCACTTGTGATCAAGAGACAATTTATCTTTCTCTAGCATTTATTCTTTTGCTGCTTCTAATCTAGAACAGCTATGCAAACACAACAATGTGCCAATGACTACACAAAGCATTACGGTAATAGCTGACACTTAAATTGGAAGCACAACACAAAAAGAAAATTAAACAGCCCAAATGGTTAAGTTTTAAGATGTTACGAAGCATCTGTGTCACCTGTTTTTTATCTCTGTACCTAGTATTGGATAAGGAAGGATTTTATTTCTGCATACTTTCTGCATACATAACTTTTACCATCCAACTGTTTTGTTTTGCACCGTCACTATTCTTATGGTGCAGAAGCATTCTAGTATGTGCTACCATGGTAAAATTAACTTGCCAGAACTTTTAATTGTTTCACTGCTCATAATGAAGTAATGTTTGGCATACAGATTTATAATATCTGGAAGTTTACCAAAACCAAAAATTTATAATGGAAAATCATTCAGCATTCATGGGAAATTTTTTAGTGGTGTTTATATGTTTTAATTGCTATCAATTAATTCAACTTTGAGGTTTGAAGGGCCTATCTGCAATGTTCAGGATATATTTTACACTTTCTCCTAAAGTAGCTATTGGAGGAGGAATGTTGGTACATTCCTAACATGGCTATATGAACAATATAACCAGCTACAAACCAATGCTTGGTCAGAATATTCCCTTAGCAGTATCCCGTTTGCAGTATGTTCCTGTTCTGAAATGTTCCCTTGCCAGCCAGCAGAATTCAGACATCCCCATATACAACCTTTTAGGCTAGGGGTGGTGAACCATGGCCTTTTACAATATATGAACTTCAACTCCCAGAATTCCTGAGGCAGCCATGCTGGCTGAGGAATTCTGGGAGCTGACGTTCACAGAACTTAAAAGGGCCGCATTCCCTACCTCTATGTTAGGCAAATAGGATATTTCATATACTTCTTGAGGAAGAAATGCTGTCTGTCATATAGAGGAAAAGATTCCCCTCATATCCCTTCTTTTCAGGACCTAATTGTTTAAGGCAAGGCAGAAGTTGCCAGGTTGGAAAAATAGTCCCCCCACATAGGCTTCCAGAAATATGTGGGCAAATACAGAGAAATTAAAAAGCAAAAGCATTGTCTGTTAAAAAATACTTTCAGTAAAAAAAGGTAACAAGTCCAATGGACAACTTCCATTAAGATTTTTATTTTTCATTGTAATTGCGCTATGTTTATTTATTTATGAATTGTTAATCATTGTATAAATTAGGAGCTGGATTTTTAATGTTCAGCCTTGAATTATATTTCAATCATAAATATTTGTTAGATTTAGTGTCTCTATTGGAATGTTAGGGATATAAAATTCATATTAATTGACGGCTATTTTGTACAGTAGTTTATTTCAAGCATTATATTGTCTTTGTTATATATCTGCATTTTTGTCGTCATATTTATGTTTTTTAACATAAATGTCTGCAATTGGACATTTAATGTTAAACAGGGATTTCTGTATTTTTTAATTTTATGATTTTGTAGTAAAGTGTGCATCTGATTATCTTGTGTAAAACTGGTCTATCTCCCAAAGAAAGGCCAAATTGACTAACCACTAAGTTCTGCAGCCAGCAAATAAAATATTTATTCCTCCCCCCTCATTTTTGCCTTTTAATTACCAGAAAGGCAACATAATCAGTGGGAGACTTAACTCTCTTACAAATTGAGGTTGGAGACAGTGGAAGTGAAGAATGCCCCTGAAATAGGAGGTTGCATTGTGAATTAAAATGTCATTAAGCTTGACTCAAGGAATATCTATCTTAAACCTTCTGGCTAGTCTCTCTCTTTGAAGGGGAAAAGTTTCCTGCCCCCCTGATTTTATTATACATATAATATTCAGCACAAGCCAAAGAAATGTTTTTCTTCCTCCTAGTTCTAAAGTCATTCCTGGAAAACAGGCAAAACATCAATTTTTGTTCCCACAATTTGAAATATCACACAAGGACAAAAGAAAATAAATGGATTTCAGCATTTTATTTCTAACAATGGTTTGCCTATCAGGGATAGGCAAACTTTGAGGAACTTATATCTATTATTTAGTTTATAGTGCTGTATAGAAGTATATCTTCAAAAAGTAAGGAAGAAAGGATTCAAACTTTAAGTCTAACAATATCTGAGGCAATTCCTCATAATGGAAGACAAAAATAAAACATGAAATTTTGCTTGTGTTTGAGCTATTTCCTAGACATTAACTGAAAAGTATTGAAGAGTTAACAGGAAAGAAACCCATTTATGCAAGAGTAACATCAGTTGGCCATGTGTCAAAATAAATATTGCACTAAGCAATATTTTTCCTTTGCTGCAATAAATGAAGCATTTGTTGATATAGCAAACTCATAATTTTGAAATTGGAATTTACTTGTACATAAAATATGATTCCTAATTTACTACATTCAGGCTTTGAAAATGCTGACCTATAATGTGCCTGAGAGACCCAATTGCTAACTGCACACACAGCTAAAATTTAAGAAACAGAGTAAAGTTCTATTTCTCAATTCTACACATGAGAAAATTGAAAAGTAGCTACAGTTAGTAAACCCTCCCATTGGATATAAATTCAATAAGCAGCCTTCAAATTTGTATAAGATTCAGACTGCATGAAGATAAATTTGCATATTACTTTTCCAATTCCTTGTCAAGTAAAAGGTGCGCTAATTTAGAATTCCAATAGCTCTAGAATTATTTCCATAATTCTACATTTTACATTCATTTAAAGTAATATTATAAGTTTTAACCAAATGATGTGGTAGAGTAGTAGTATACAAGGTGAGCAATTAAAAACCTGTTGTCTCATAAATTCATCAGTAGCATTGAACACAGTCTCAAACTTACAAGTTTGTACACTTAAAACATTTGGAAATACTTTTCCTGGCAATATGTATTTATAAACTGGAATTTAAAAGTTATAGTTACAAATATGAATATTCATCCCATTACCACTTGCACAGTTGTTTAACTGCAAAATATATTTCAACCACATTTATAACAGTGCTAAATTGCTAGATTTTATGTTCAATAAATTATTTTGAGTCAGTTACAAAACTCTTTTTAATGCTGATACCCAATCACATGATATCTTCATCTTCTTCCTGGTCAGAATGTAGAATTAAACACAAACTTTTGAAGAAGAGAGTACAACATGGTATACAAGTTCCGTTGTTAATTGGAAGTGCAGCTATTTTTAGATTTATATTGGAAGTAAAAAAAAAGGGGGGGGGGAATACGTTAATAAAAGAGTTAGAGCACTAGAGACTCCTGGTGCTTCAGCCACTAATTTATAAATCCAAATACCTCCAGAGTAAAGGAAATATAAAATGTGTACCAGAATCACAGGCTTAAAGTTGAAGAATAAAAACAAACTTTAGTCCTCAGTTCTGCAAATGTTCTTGGTAGAATTCAAAATAATTAGTTCAAAGCAGTTGTGAAATCCATTTTTTTTACTACTGGTTCTGTGGGCGCGGCTTGGTGTGGCTTGGTGGGCATGGTAGGGGAAGGATACTGCAAAATCCCCATTCTTTCTCTTCTCCTGGGAGAAGGATATTGCAAAATCTCCATTCCCACCCCACTTTGGGGTCAGCCAGAGGTGGTATTTGCTGGTTCTCCGAACTACTCAAAATTTCCCCTACCGATTCTCCAGAACCTGCTGGATTTCACCCCTGGTTCAAAGGATAAAAAAAAAAAAGATATGTATAAAGATACTAGAGGTACTCCTCCTAGTTCTTTTAGACTGCTTGGTGGTGTTCATTGATTATGGTATGCAGAGAAGCCCATTTTTCATGTTCACAAGAAAAAAGCCCAATACCAGAATAAGCAATTAACAAAGCAATAGACAAATACAAACAGTCTGTCCTTCCCAAAGAAAATTGATTTCCAACCCTTACAGTGCATGGGAACTGAAAGAAGTGCAAGATTTTGAATCTTCAATTAACTATAAACAGGTCTTGCAAACCATCAATCCTTTCAACTGTGTTACCAGCTGTTGCTGTTCAAATAATAATCTACTACCTGAACTCTTTCAGACAGATCAGTAGGTCAGTGTTAACAGCACCATTTATGTAAGAATGCAACAAGAGCAGGTGGACATTCATATATCATACTCATTCTTCCATTTCTTTTACTTTAAAAAAAAAAGCAAGTTGGCTTGCAAAGGTCATAGGTTATTGGGTTGAATTTTTCAGTTGATTTTAGACATTTGCTGAGGTTCTTTAGAGAAGAGGAATCAATGGCAATAGCCTAGCAGAGATGCAGAGATTAGTGTTCCGTGCTATGAACAGGGGGGAAATGTCACTACAAAGAGTTGTTTTGCTTCTATATCTCTGTCATGAAATCTTATGAGCTTCAGAGGCTGTAAAAATTTAACTCAAGCCATACAAAGTGTGTGCCCTGCCCTCTCGAGAGAAAAATACATATCCACCCCCATGACTCTCACATTAATTCTTTGTGTAGAGACAGAATGACAGCAAAGTCACAGGTTGTGTATGTTGAATTAGAATAAAATTCTTATCAAGAGCTTTTTTCACTTCTAATTTGCTCATCATCATTAGGAGATAACAATATTTTCTTCGTAGATAAAATTGATATTAAAAGAAGGGAAATGTGTGCATGCTTACCATATCACACTGAGCAATCTTCTTCAGAATTTTCTGCTTGGTTTTCAAATATATCTGCACACCATCTGCTCTTCTCACCTGCAGGAAGAAGATAATGTATATCACCTTATTTTCTTATTTTTTACCACCTTGTAAAGGAACAAAGCATATCAATGAGTATTAATGATATATTAATGGCTATTGTATTTGAATAAAAATTATTCTTTATTAAAAATAAAGAATTTTTAAGTGGGCCATAATTTCTTATGATACAATTATACCATAACAATATAATTATTGACATAAATGATTTAAAAAATCTGAACAAGAGTAAAACAGTAGATAAAATAACATAAAAATATCCTAAACTTTTCTATGAATCATGAAAAGCACTGAAAATACATGTACAATTAGGTTTTGCAACTGTTAGAACAATTTTTGACTGTTCTCTGCAATAGTATCCTGAGATATACTGGATATTCACAGTACAAATCAAATCAAATCAAAGACACAGATCAAATGTAATTAGGTACTTTCTTGAATGCTTGATCTTTTAAAACCCAGATAGAACACAAACCAGCAGCATTAGTTGGTATTACTAATTCCTCACTGCATTATAGACCAAGTGCCCAGCTATGGTAACTACTGAAAATACATGTAGTCCTCAACTTACGATCACAATTGAGGCCAAACTTTTGTTGCTATGTGAAACATTAAGTGAATTTTGCTCCATTTTACAACCACATTTCTTGCCACAGTTGTTAAGTGAATCTCTGGTGTTGTTCAGTTAGTAACATGGTTGTTAAGTGAATCTGGTTTTCACATTGACATTGTCAGAAAATCACGAGAGGTGATCACATGACCCTGGGACACTACAATGGTCATAAACGTGAATCAGTTGCCAAACGTCTTTATCACATGACCATGTACAGATGCTGCAACAGTTGTAAGTGTGAAAAGGTCATAAGTCACTTTTTTCAGTGCCGTTGTAACTAAATGAACTGTTGTAAATTGAGGACTACCCATAGCTCTAGGGATGGAGAGAAAGAATCCTATCTTCCTCTGTAGTATATAATAATATATTGATTGATGCATAAGCTTCTGTTCAAACATTTTTGTGTAATACAGTATCCTCCAGAGGTGGTTCCTAATGGTTCGGTCCGGTTCTATCGAACCATTAGTAACTACCGAACTTACCGGCACGGTTTGGTAGAACCGTTAGCAACCCGGGCCTGCCACACACCTGAGCTGGTTCTTTCGGCGGTGCCATAGGCGCTGCCATCTTGGATTTTGCTTTTTAAAATTACTACACATGCACACACACGCAAAGCGCACACAAAGCGTGCACGGCCGCAGCGCACCCCTGAGCAAACCAGCAATAAGATTTAGAACCCACCTCGGTGTCCTCTAAGTTTAAATACTGATGCTTTGGAGTGGTGTACTCAGTGTCATCTCGCGTGGTGAGATGAGCAGCATAAAAATTGGATATATAAATCAATAAAAATAAATGTGAACTTCGATCCTCTTGTTTACATATTCGGCAATTAGAATGTAATTAGAAAAAAAAATTCTCAGCCAGCATGATTAGTACCTAACTGTACCTCAATACTTCTGATATTCTTATAGCAGTACATTTAGCTAGTACTGTTACTAAGTTCATTTATTAATAAGGTTTTTTTACATCATCAGTATGCTTATTTACTGAAAATTCACTATTTTCTGCCAATACATGTAATACATGCAATTAGTTCTAGTTTAACATAGTTCAATTATCCTGCTGTGCTCCTTAAATACAGTTTCTAAAAGCATGTAAGGATCATTTTCTGTCCATGAAAACATTCAACGCAATTTTCCACCATGTACACCCTTACTTGAATAGAATTATGACCAATTTTCATAGTACTTAGTTCCATGTAGGCATGCTTATTTGCCACACAAACTGATTCAACACCTCTCTTCACATTTCTCTCCATGTTCATTCAATGCAACAAAAATGTCTATATATAATGCTTATGAATATTAAACAATTTTGAGTAAATGGAAACAATCTTTATGCAAGAATTATGACTGAGACAGTAAAACACAAAAAAGTGATGAAATATCAGATCACTTAAAAGCACTCTTACTCATGAGAAAATGCTGTACCTGTTGAATGATAATTAAAGTGCCTTTAGTTTGCCACTAAATTAAATATTATCAAAGGAACATTTTAAGAACAATGTTCTTACTCCTATCATCTGATATATCTCAAGGTCATCGTCTTTGGTAACTTAATAAAAATTACATCATTCTTCTCTATCCATCTGTAGGAGAATTACCTCACTGATCAATAATAATGGTCCAATGCTTGCAATTACCATGTTATTCATAATAAAAACTATTCTACTATTAAAAACAAAATATGTGGTTCACAAACAAATCAATCTTTTTAAATTATTTATTTTACTATAAGGCAAAGTTTATTTTACACTGTGTAAATAAATAGATAAATGAAAAGTAGACTACAGTTCAAGTCTATGGAGATTCTCAGTCATCCAAGTCCCAAAGGTGCTTTTTCAAGAAGCAACTAGACTTTCTGGGTTTTCTTTGAAGACATTTTGCTTCTCATCCAAGTGAAATAAGGTCCAGTTGCCTCTTGAAAAAGCACATTTGGGATAGACTATAATTCCCTCAAAGCAAATAGCCTTTATCAGACTAATTTAGCTAAAACTACCATACCACAGATTTTTTTTAAATTGGAATAAGTTCAGTTTTATAATTAGAAACTTTCCCAAAAGATCTTCAGTTAAAGAGCTTATTGAATATTGTAAACCATCATCTAATTCCATCCATATGATCACATTTCCTCTGCCCTATTATACACATCATACTGAAGGGTCAACATATTAAGTTGATACACAAACAAATTTCTGTGGCTCTAATAAGTAACCAAAGATTAGTCAGATCACTCTTTGGAATGCTCAATCTGGCCCTGCATAATTAGCAAGAAAGAATTAATGTCTATATTTACATTCACTGGAGAGGAAGGGACTACAAGAGACTAATACACTGGGTTGTTTGTAAAGTGTGCTCAGCACTGCCAGGGTCATTGCAATATTTTAGATCTGTATTCTTTACTGTGTGCCTGCTCATTCTCTTGTAATCTCTTCCTCTCCAATGTCTCTATAAAAGAGAAAAAAGAAAGAAAAACATCAGGTAAGGAATAGGACAAGGCATACATTAATGAGCACCTGACTAAAAAACACTGCAAAGGGCATACCTTTGAATAGTCACTGAACAAGACAGTTAGCAAGTGAGGACTACCTGTAGTGTATACTTTTTGTTAGATTTCCCGAAATGAAATATTTTCCCCATATCATAAGAATTTGTTGAGCTATTCACTGTGTAATCATGTTTTAAAATATTATATAGTTAATTCAAAATATTCAGAATATTCATAAGAATGGTATACAAGAAGCAATGATTACATACAACTGAAATTCTATCCCATATTCATCATGTGATTCCCAGGCTAGAATAAGGTGAAATCATTCCCTTAGTACATTCCTACAAATTCTTTTCTTCAAGCTATTACCATTTTTTTGCTGATTTGCACAATCACACCCAGCTTATTTCAGCAGCTAATAAAGGTGAATTTATCTTTAGTTTCAGACTTGAATAAGGAGCACCCTATATGAGCTATAACACATTTTTAACATGTAATTATGAGTTACTTGAAACACTCCTATTTGTACTCTTTTATTCCCCTTCTTAAAGCTCAAATTATTGAGAAGCAAAATTCATTCAGAAAGCATTTTAGGCGTTGAACAAAAAGAAGATTTTATTGCTAATGAAGTATTCAGGCCAAGAATTAGCTTTTACATTTTGAGGACCTCAAGCATTTCAGAAACAAGTGACTTAAAATTAAGAAGCTGTTCAGCAGTAACTGCTTTGTTAAGAAAAAATCTTTATAAATGAATGCATATATAATAAATATAATATATCCATACAACCAAATAGGTTACTACTTGTTCTGGTTAAGTTTGAAACCGCCTATTACTTCAAGATGAGCCCAGAGTTATTATCTGATTTGTCCAGTCACGAATATGCTTAACTGCCTTAGTGAAATTTCTAAGGAAATTTGGAATACAGAATGGGAGTTTTCTTTGTGGTCTTTGTTCCCTTTCCTCCTAGGAAATTTGCAGGCAGTTCTTGGGTGGGGGGAGGCTTCACAGGGCTCTGCTGAAAATCATGAGGAGAAGGAAAACTGTGCCAGTCTATATTATATGTGGAAAGGAGGATTACCCAACAGGTCATGGACTTTCTAGTACTAGTTTAAAAACTTATAGAACAGATTTTTTAAAGCTCTAATGGATTTTCTAATAGAATCTGACTAACTCCAAGATGGCAATCTGTCCCACAAATGTGGTAATATTATCAAGAAATTCCTCTATTTCATACTTATCAATCTAGCTATTCTCAGTGGTGGTCCCTAGATTTTCACGGCTGATCATAAAGTGAGGGCAGCTGATACAACTGAAGGCTTACAATTCCTCCTTACAATGCCTGTTTCAATTTTTGACCAAGGTCCATCCACTCCTAAAATACTTTCAATTATCAGTTCAAGTGTCCATGAATCTGATTTGTACACAAATGCATTTACTGTATGATGGCTAATAGAGGCATTTTCCATATGACTCAGCCCAATCATTTGGGTGTTGAGTTGCACAGTACTTAAGATTAGATCATTGCCCATAAGAAGATGGACTAACTCATATGATAAATGTATTTAGAGTGATTGAACATATGTAGAATACTTACACAGGCAAGCAGTTTATCTGTGGTTGCTATCATATCCGTTTCAGTCCTGAGACTAAATAGCAAGGGAGTCAAATAATGCTTTTACAACAGCTTATATTATTCATTTCTCAAACTGAGAATCAATCCACAATGTTTTTCTGTCCATAAGAGTGCAAAAGTTAACATATCTCATTGTTTTGTAACTTCACTTACTCATCATGCGCATTCATTCCAAGTTTCTTATATTCATTAATTAAACCAACATATGTTAAATAAATGATATCCACATTTTAGTCTGAAAATAAATCCCACTTGCACAGCTCCCAAAAGCTATTAGCTATGTAATCAGATTTTAGTAAATGTGCTATAGACTAATTTAGTCAACTTCCACACTTACGTGCCTACTTCACTATCCCACTGATGATGCTTTTTACATATTGTGTTGAAAGCTGCTGGCTTTTGAAAACATTTGTAAGAAGTATTGCATTGCAACCATTACAACAATAATGAGAAATTTGCTCCTAATTATAGCATTATAAAATGATCAACTCAATTTATCAAAGGGTTATGTATGACTGAGTGTGTCATGTGATGGTTTTGCCAGAGAGTTTAATCATCTGTTCAAATTGGGGAGTCCTGTTCTTGTCTCTTGTGAAAATTAGGGCACTGCACTTGGGTTGGGGAACCGGTCTGTATGTGTGTGTGTTAAGATCCAGTTTTATATATTGTGTGAGGGTCAGACATAATACGCTCGGTTCAGATTATTTTATATATTATATTAATTACTTAATTTCAAGAGTTAGCAAATTTCTGAGAGACAACAGCTGAAACTCATTTTTCCAATGAGCTGCAACACCAGACATGTCATTACAGGAAATTTGTTGATGTCAGACAAAAGGGTTAGTGTTTTTCTGCATTTTTAAGGATGGGAAAGACAATCCAGACATTGATGATACAATTTTGGCCTTGTTTGGAAGGTTTAAGGGTAGAAACTCGAGTGGATTGCCAGAATCTTTCTTTATTTTGGAGAAATAAAGACTTTTTCTATGGAGTTTGAATGGTAACATCTTAGGGTTTTGGAATGCCTATGGGTATCCTCCTTGCTTTACATAATAGTGTATTATATATAAAGCAGTGATAATAAACACCAAGTTTTTAACTGCTACATAAGCTGCTCATATCAGATCATTCTAGAATAAGCTAGAATAAGGATGAACCTTGCCAACAAGTATGCCAGCCCAGAAAAACAGATTGTCAGGTGATTTGGAAGGAAAGCTTAACTTTTTAAAAAGAATTTTTATTTTTTAAATAAATTAAAATTATTATTTGTTTTTGCATTGATTCAGAATGATTTCTCTATCAGTTCCCTGTTGTGCAATTTGAAGGTTACTGTGCTGTTTTTCCCCCAATTCTACCATCTTTGTTTTTGATACTTAGGGGCAGTATCTTTTAAAAAGTGCTTCATAGTGAACCTGCTGAAACTAATGAGGTTAAACCTATAGTCTACCATTCTTGTTGTTTTCTATTCCATTTGACCAAAAAAAGGAAGCAGTTTTAAGAATTTTGATGTTTCTCCATTACAGGCTGTTGTTCAATGTTTGCCTTCAAATGTTTAAACTGAATTGTTACATTAAATTGTCAAATTCAACTGGATTCTATCAGTTTCACAGAAACTGTATTTAGAATATTTATTCAAAAAGAAGGCAAGGTTCTTCAATTAGTATACCTTACTATTTGGAACAGTATGTAGGCGAAGAAGTTATTTAAGACAGATGCTGCTGACAAAGAAAATTTGCAGGCACCTTGTTGCAGAAGACAAAAGGCTACTATGTATGTATGTATGTATGTATGTATGTATGTATGTATGTACATATATCAGGGGTGAAATCCTACCGGTTCGGCCCGGTTCTATAGAGTAGGTTGTAAGCAGCTGGTGATGTCATAGAACC
>JANHFT010006367.1:42018-52606 GCA_032467955.1 Pseudoxenodon macrops
CTGACCTCCAAGCCACGCCCACAAAATAAGCCACACCCACAGAACCGGTAGGGACAATTTTTAGATTTCACCCCTGATATATATATACACATTACTATCACGAGTTGGGAGATTAGCCCTTGAGCTGAGAATGTGAGACACACATATTTCTTTATTGTCAACAACAAAGAAATGATGATAATATAAAGGAGAAGGATATGGTCCATGAGCCTTTTGAAATGTCTTACCCGAATTCCATGAGGATATATTGGAAAGATGGGAAGTGGCAGCATTAAGACTTTGGAAAAGTATGGGGTAGGACAAACAAAGGACAGAACAGCTGAGCAATCACATGTCACTTACTTCCACTGCAGTGGTGGGTTGCTGCCGGTTCAGACCAGTTCCCTAGAAGACAGAGAAGACATTCTTCTCTGATAATAAAGATGAATTTGAGCTTTAAGAAATCTCTTTTTAGCTGTTGAATGTATTGAACTCTCCTAAATTTCTTATAATAGTAAATTGGGGGGAAAAACTTCGGAAAGCATATAAGTGACAGCACAATCCTATCCATCTTCTATTCAGAAATCCAATTCTTGACACCTATTGGATTCTCAAGAACATCTTTTTAACAAAATATATATGTATTCTAGGAAACAGAATCAAATTTGACATAATTATAGTAAGATGTTTTCAAGAGTGCTCAGAATTTGATGCCTATATTGCTAAATAAAATTGCAAATTCCTAATACTATTATAAAATAGAAAAAGTACACCACTTGTTCACACATATATACTGATCACCATATTACAATTCTATTTTTACCAGTAAAACATTGTAGAAAAGAAAATTATTTTTATACTAGCATTCCACCCACTCCTAATTAACATCAATCTGTCTTCTGTGAACAGTATATGTTGCAAAAATGTGTGCCCTTGAGTACACGAGGGTATTTTGCAAGATGTCCTACGTGTTGCTAAAACCTGAAATTGTTTTACCCACTGCTGTAGGAAATGCCTGAATTTTTATTCCCTTCTGACTTTTAAGATGAATAAAAATAAAAATAATATTTTTTGTCTTTCTGTGATTTTTTAAAATATTCATTAACATAACCCTTTTGACTCAGCTCCTCCCAATTCCTCCATCCCTGGTACAGCTCTTTCTTAGCTGGTTAGCTATAAAAAACAGCAAATAAATGTGGTGCAGGTAGAGAAGATAGCCTAAATATCCTTCATCTAATGAACAGGCACGACAGGAAGGAAGTTAGAACTGAAGGCTACAATTGAAGCAGGGGTGGGTTCTAACTTACCTCGCTACCCGTTTGCTGCCTCCCACGCTGCGTGGGCACGCCTCATGGGTGTGCGCATGCGCAGTAGGAAAAAAAACCAAAACTTCCCCCCCCCAAAAAAAGGCCGAAAACAAGATGGTGATGCATGCAGTGCCACCAAAAGCTTTTGATAGGATTGCTGCCATTGCTTGCCAAACTAGAGGTTATTCCAATTCAGAAGCGTGCTATGCTGTGGGGTATGTGCTTAGACAAGGGATCTGTGGTGATGCACCTGCTGAAGGGGTTCCCTCAATACTTTTGAATTGTGGGGTCCCTCGGTATTGGGGTTGGGAACGTGTTATCTCCCCTTCCCAATTAAAACCTGGCTGGCAGGGGACATGTACAGTGCAGATTACGCCTAAATTCCAAGATGGTGATGCATGCAGTGCCAGAAACTCAGCTTCTGTGCATGCGGAGAAGGAAAAAAAATCCCAAAAAACTTTTAAAAAGATTGCGCGCCCACGGAGCAGAACCGGCTCCATGACATCACCAGCAGTCTACTACCTACTTAGTAGAACCGGTCCCAACTGGTAGGGACCCACATCTGAACTGAAGACTACAAGCATTCATCCACATGTCCTGCATAAATGGTTTCTTAAGGACGGGAACTTGTGATGTTGTCTTTAATCCACCTCCAACTCATGATAAAGCATCTTCTGCTCATCTTTTTTTGCTCCATGTCAAAAGCAATGTTTTCTGAGATGTGCATGAACAGTGAAAATATAAAACAGTAATTTTATATTTTGAGGTTGATGTCATAAAACATAAGAGCCCCGAAGAACTTCATCGTCACATCCTTTTTACAACAAAGAATTACAACCAGAGATTCTTTATACCAGGGTGATAAAATTATGAAAAATATATTCCACTCAGAGGGCAATCCCCACTCAGACCAAAGACCACGGGTGAAGATGGGCCAGTAACTATCTCAGCCTATTAGCATCATCCACTGCAAAGCTGAAAATGCCTTCTTTCTGCCTGGCATTCTCTAGACATTTGCTATTGTTACTCTTGCCAACAATGGAGGAAATGAAGTCCCAGTTATTTCCAAGGGAAGTAGGCTAAGGAAACCTTGAATAAAACATAAAACAAAGAAAATACATGAACAAGGTTTAAGTTCAATGAATGAAAGACAGAAAATAAATATAGTAGTATTTATTTTAGAAGTATGGAAGAGATATTTGACCTCTTTTTTTCTTCAGGGTTGCTGGGTCTTTTGATTTACTTAGGATGTTCGGATAGCTTTAGTTGGTATGTGTGCAATGCTGATGCCATGTGGTTGTAATAGTCTGTTGGTGGTTTCTGAGATGTTTTTGATGTATGGTAATATTTTCACAGTTTGTTGGTTATGCTATATTGGGTTGAGTGATCAGGCACTTCTTGATGAAGTTGCATGGATATCCATGAGCTACATATATTCTCCTCTATCAATATAACAGTAAAACATGCATGAGGATAAAAAAAAATACTTAAGAAAATGGTTGCAATACTGAACACAGAGTGAAGACAAGGATGTGTCATGTTTTCTTAGTGATTTAATGTATGTAAGGATAAATGTATAAGGAATAAATGCTATGATATTGAATGTGTATTGATTATTGATGTGAATGTGTGTGCATCTTAATAAGCAGCAAAGTGCAGTGCTGTTGGTTAAGAAGCTTGGCACTATGGTTGCGTTTCAAAGAGAAAGTGGGGTGAATTATTACAAGTTATGCATAAAAAAGTAAATTAAAGCAAGTAGCAAGAATATTTGCTAAAATGAAGGAATGAATGGAGAAATGTTAAGCTGTGCAAAAACTGGCAGAAAGTTGTGGGGATTACAGAATCTGTTATGAGAAATACCATATTTTTCGGACTATAAGACACACCGGTATATAAGACGCACCAAGATTTCAAAGAGGTAAGTAAGAAAAAAAAAGTTTTTTTCCTCCCCGACCCCAAGAGCACTCTGCAGGCCTCCCAAACCCTCTGCGCACCCCATTTTTCACAAAAATGGACCTATTTTTGTGAAAAACGGGGTGCACAGTGGTTTTGGGAGGCCTGTAGACTGCTTGTGGGGGCTGGGGGAGAACAATGCCTTCCCCCATCCCTCAGAAGCAGTCTGCAGGCCTCCCAAACCATCTGTACACCCTGTTTTTTACCCTTTTTGCAAAAAATGGTGTGTGCTTTTCCAAAAAATAGGGTTTGGGAAGCCTGCAGAGTGTTTCTGTGGGCTGGGAGAAGGCAATCCTGTTTTATGCCCATTTTTCACAAAAATGGGATGCGGGGGGCAGCGCTTCAGGAGCTCAAAATTGCTGTATTCGCTGTATAAGACGCACCAACATTTCCACCCTCTATTAGTGGGGGGGGAAGGTGCATCTTATACTCCAAAAAATACAGTAAGTGCTTTTCAAAAAAAGAAAGATGGCTGTGTCTGAGAATAGGCTTCTGCGCACCCAATATTACATGGAACTAATGAGTATATCAGGAGAAACACAGAAATAAGTTGAATTACATGAAAATGGCTTCATTAAGAAGATCAAGAATGTATAGGTAATGTATGAAGACAAATCAAACATAAAGTGAGTAAGCAATATGAAAGAAATACACTGAGATAATTTGGGCATATACAGATGAGGACTGAGCTGTAAAACATATACCGTATTTTTCAGAGTATAAGACGCATCGAAGTATAAGATGCACCTAGTTTTTGGGGAGGAAAACAAGAAAAAAAAAATCTGCCTCTGCCTCCCAGCAATTTGCCTCCCAGCAAACAGCGAACAGTACAGATGATATACACTGTTTGCTGTGTATTTATGTGCATGTGTGCCTGACCCATAGAGATAGCAAAGAATTGGAAAAATGTACATTATAGCAGTATATTAATGCCAGAAAGTTTTCTTAAATGTAGTCACAGTAACTCCTCCCAATTATTTAAATAGATCTACTCCAAACATGACTAAGTTACGGTCTAACTCAGCTGCATTATCTTAATACTACAACAGGACACTGTTACATTTCAGACTATACTTGTACAGATGTTGTTAAAATTAATGTGGCTTTCTGGAAATATACATTATTCTCTGCTATTTAAAAGAAGATACAATAGCACTGGGCCTTTTCAGATCAAGCATTTGTTTGAAAAAGTTTCTTCATTTTATTAAGTTGTCTAGAACAATAATAAAGCAGTCTTTAAAAAAATAAGTTGGCAATGAGAACAATTGTATGAATAGACTCAAAGCTATAACATGTGTGGAATTGGGAAATGGGAACTATATATACAGGCCTAAGAATTGCACCCTATCAATTTAGGATAACTTCACATACATTTCAATCAAATGCTGTTAGTAAGTGTTTGTTAGTAATTGTTCAAAATGCATTCAACAATACTATCGGTACTCTCAGCCTTGTTTGAACTATAGGAAGCTGAATCCCTTCTCTATATCTTGTTATCCCTGACATTCAATTTCTTCAGCAAGGAAAGGATTCCAAGGATTATAACTGGTCTTTGCAAACAAGACTGACAAAGCCAGCATCTGTTGGAAAGCTAGCTTTAAAATATAACATACAGGCACGTCTTGGAATAACTGAATTACATTTCATTCTCAGAGAATATATTTTTAAAATGTAGTAGTGAGTTTAATTGCATCTCCAGTACAAAGTACATTGTCTTAATTCAGTACAGTTTTTAAAATATATTTAAATATATATATATATACACACACACACATATATACATACACACACACACACACACACACACACAGGTAGGAGGTGTGGTGGCGCAGTGGTTAGAATGCAGTATTGCAGGCTAACTCTGCTCACACTGCCAGGAGTTCAATGCCTTCAATCCTGTCTGGTTCAAGATTGAATCAGCTTTCCATCTTTAAAAGAAAGAGTCAGATTGCTCACTTTGTAAACCACTTAGACAGGGCTATAAAACACTATGAAGCAGTATATAAATCTAAGTGCTATTGCTACTTAGTATTATACTAATGAAACTGAAGATAGTTGCAGCAGTAATAATAACATTTCACAGTATGCTTTGGGGAAAGGGTACTAAAAATAGATTATCCTAACCATGGCCTTTGGAAGTGATATCAGATTTGATTAACTGATCTTTTGGACTGGTCACAGATTTGAATTATATACATATTAAATCTATCCCCTTTTTGTGGAAAGGAAAAGTTGGACACGCAGACCAGAGATATTAGTGCTGTTATATCTTGGCAATGCTGACAGCAAGTGAAGTGGCACTAATGCAGAAATCTTAACAACTGCTACAGGTTTAGTACATGAAGGGAAGTCAAGGTTGCAGCTGTTCTCAATAATTCACATAATTCAGCTACTTCTTGTCTAGCTACCATAGGAATAAATCTGAGATTGGCGACATGGTGCTTGTTAAGATATTAGTAACCACGCTTCTTATGCTGAAAGTCCAGAGCACAGCTTTTAGACCCTCAAATCCATTTTTCATCCAGGAAACAGATGGTAATCTGGTACTCAGTAGTACTACATATATTCTATGAACAGACGATGCTGGATTTATCTAATGCAGAAAAAGACCATAATATAAAAGCTGGAAATCACAATCACAGTTTAGTGCTCTTTATATGTTGGAATATGACTTCCATAATCCAGGTAATGGTAGCTAGGATTTCTAGAAGATGGTGTAAAATGTATCTAGTACTAATGTCACTTTCAGGGAAGTTGAGGTAAAGAGATAATCAATCCAGTATGAATACCTTCCAAATGTAATGGAATATCATCATTCTATATTTTTAATTTAGCTTTGTATGTACATGTTATGAGTCAAATAGATTCAGAAAATATTATTTGTCATTTTTATTTTTATTGAAGATCCCTGTAGATCTAACGTAATTCGGTGTTTTGTCTCTTCCAGTGGCACAAACTTGGTGGGTAAAGGATTGAAGACTGCATGAAACCCACAAATTACTCATACCAATATAAATTATGTATTCCGCTAAATGCCTGAGCATTGGAATTAAAGCCTGCCTCTCCAGGAAGGATCCCACTTCCTTACACTTGGAAGAATTTCTGTCCATATTTTATATGGAATGAATGGAATATTTATTTTACAATGTTTTCCAAGGCTATGGGGTTTGATTTTGTTTTGGGGTTGGGTTGGGTTTTGGGTATCTTTGAGTCAGTAGTGACTCTTGGCAATTGCCTAGACTAATCCCTGCAGTTTTCTTAGCAAGCTTTTGCAGTGGTTTGTCAATGCCTCCTTCTTAGTGTGAAACAGAGTGAATGTCCTAGCTTGGCTTTGTGTCTAACGTAGGACTAGAATCAGAATCAGGATAGAGCCGAAGGGACCTTGGAGGTCTTCTACTCCAGCCCCCTACTCAAGCAGGAGATCCTATACCATTTCAGACAAGTGAGCGTCCAGTCTCTTCTTAAAAACCTCCAATGATGAAGCAACCACAACTTCTGAAGGTAAACTGTGCCACTGATTAATCGTCCTCATTGTTAGGTAGTTCCACCTTAATTCGTCGTTGCTTCTTTCCTTGATTAGTTTCCATCCATTTTTGCCTTGTCCTGCTCTCTGGTGCTTTGGAAAATTTATTTATTTATTTATTTATTTATTTATTTATTTATTTGTTTATTTATTTATTTATTTATTTATTTATTTATTCATTTATTTATTTATTTATTTATTTATTTATTTATTTATTTATGTCAAAAAAATGAAATAAAACACAAATCATGTAGCCCTTTCAAAGTCCACCAAACTCTTTTCACTAGTGAGTTGAGATTGGTGTTAAAAAGAATAAGGGTGCAATGGTAGAAGATTACATTCTTAGATTCCTAACCCTAACCCTTTTCTTAGGGAGGGGGGATCCATAGAAGAAAATATATTTGGTTACCTAGTTCTCTGTCTTTGATTAGCTATTTTAGTCTCTCTCTCACACACTTCCCCCCTTTTCTGTATCATCTTGTGTATTCCCTAGTCATCAGTATTCTCCCTTCCCCTTCTCCTTTTTTTGGAAAGGGACAACTCACCAAGGCCAATTCACCATGGGACAATGTGCCATGGCCCTCTCACCATGGGACAACTCGCTGCTGGACAATTCAACAGTTCTATTTAATTATTCAGAATAATTCAAAGTATATTTTAATTTTTGTCATTCACATTTTATTTTGTCCTGCATTGGCATGACTTTTTAATGATTCTATTCCACTATTTCTTGTCCCAGTTGGCCATGGCCAGTTGGCATGATGAGTTGTTATAGACACGTCCTTTTTACCTGTGTGGATGCTTCCTATAATCTTGATTTTCCTTGCTTTCACCCATCACTTTTCTTTGCTTCTTTTACTTCCTCTCATCTCCACACTATTCTTCTGTTGCCTTTCCTTGTCATCTTTCTTGACCCTCTTTGGATCTATTGCCCTATTGCCTGCTCCCCATTCATCTTTTATTGTTATCCATTCCTCTCACTACCATCCCGTCATTTCCTTCATGATGTCCAATTTTTATTTCCTTTATTTCTTTGCTCTCCATCTCAATTTCTTCTTTCTGTTTCCTGGGAAAAACTTCTCCCTTTTATAAAACATCCTCCTTTCCTAATGTTGAATGTGGTATTATTAAAATAGGAGGTTTCTAATAGGAGATTGGACCGACAATGCTATACAAGTTCTCCAACAGATAAAGTCCACCATGGAAAACATACCTTATTTTTCGGAGTATAAAACGCTCCGGACTATACGATCCACCTCCCTTTTTGGGGAAGGAAAACAAGAAGAAAAATCTGCTTTTGTCTCCCAGCATCCATCCAGTATTCATCTGGCCCATTTGCCACAGCCCAGTCGCTGCCACTGCCGCCCGTTCGGTGTGGCCCATTCTCTGTCGCCTGTTTGCTGCTACTATGGCCCATTCAGCGCATCCCGTTTGCCGCCGCTGCTGCCTGTTTGGCATGGCCCATTCGCTGCTGCCGATCATCTCCGCCTGGAACTGGATGAAAATGCGATGCGCAGAGGCCAAAAACACCTGAAGGGTGGGGGCTGGTGGGTGGGCAGGGCTTCGGCAACATTCGGTGTCTATGATGCACCACAATTTGCAACCACTTTTAGGGGGCTAAGTGCATCTTATACTCCAAAAAGTAAGGTAAATATCTCTTGCTACCACAATCTAGGTCTAATCTATCGTCTATTTCACCCAATATCTCCTACTCTGGGCAAAAGTCATTCTCAGACTCTAGAGCAAGAGATCTTTTCTGTATTGGAAAAGGATTGTACCAGCTACACACAGAGTCGTGTACTCCACTCTCTTCTGGTGGCCTAGAGATGTCCTGCTGCCCAGTCATCACTTCATAAACTCTGTGACTGACATTTTCTGCCTTAGTCTTGCTGCCAACCTTCTCTGCTTGGCAGTTAAGAATATTTAGAGCAAAACTGTCTTTCAGCAGAGTTATACTCTTTGGTTTGAAGTTCACCAAGCAAAACAGAGACTGTCAGAAAGGCCAGGATCTGGTATTCGGTAGATTAGTTCTGGGCAGCTCTGAAAGTCTGATGGACGTGGGATGCAATAAGAAGCTTAGTGGATTAGCCATATAGAACAGGAATAGGCTTTTGCTTACTCTGAAATGTAAATAATCTAAATAAAAATGCAATAATGGTGATAGAAAACAGTACTTAGGAGGGGACAACAAAGAATAGTAGATTCAAAGTGGGTCTCTGAGGGTCAAGTTCTCAGGTCCTGTTGTTCTCTGTGTACCCCAGTAATACCCTAGTTGAATTACCAGATGCTTCTTTGCATAAGCAGGATCATTTGCCTTGAATGTTGTGGCATTTTTGATAAATGTTTGGATTTTTGCCCATTATTATGTTGATTTGTTATACTATTTACTCTCTATGGAAAGTGACAAGCTGGACATTAAAGGAATAGCTTGGAGTTGCCCGGTCTCTTTGCTTTCTTTTCTCTGCCAAAAGGGTTGGCTTGCTTTCAGCTCTGTAGGTAGGAGAGAGAGAGAGAGAGAGAGTAGCTGGGAAGTTAGTGGAATAAATGCAAAACTATTACAGAGAAGGCATTATCCCTTTTCCAGAAAAGCTTGTCAGCAATGATCTCCATCTAGCAGGTTGAAAATTCTAGTGGATGGTTGTAAAAATAGATTCCAGTGTGACGGTAAAGAGGCTGAAAAAGGAGGAGGAAAAATAATGGAAGTGCATGCATGAAGAAGGAGAGATGAGCGGATGGGGGAAACAGCTAGGAACCTGACTTTATGAAAAGGTTTTCATAATCCTATTAGAGCCATCAAATGACATAGATGATTGGCCTTGGCATCTGATGGGGAGGGGTGCAGGTCCTGCCAGCCTCCTGTGCACACACCAGATGGACGGGGTGGGTGGGGGGAGGGGAAAGGAGTGATAGGACTGCCAGAAAGGAGGAAGTGGTCTATCCCTCTCTCGGTTAATCTTCCCTTGGGATTGGATTAGCCAGGTGGAAAACCCTCTGGTGCTCTGCTGGAGATGGACCTGGATGAAAAGTCCAAAACAAGGCTGATTTGATGTTCCAACTTGCTTTTCTATAACTTGGCTGCCAATCGGAGACCTCATATTTCTTCATTCATGAGCCCTTGTGACTAAGAATAGGCGTTGACATGGCTGTCCAGAAAGCAGACCAGTTAAGATAGGAATTGTTCAGAAACAATTGTGGTAAACCCGTATACACCGCTGCAGGTGTTATGCTTTGACTTCCCTCATGGGCATATTAAAAATCTTCCTGTCATCTTCTTAATAGTGGAACATCAGTGCAAAATAAGCAAATTGTTCTGCTTACAACACAAGGGTAAATATCTCATTTTGTATTTATAAATAGCATGTAGCAATTGATCTTTGGGGCAAAATAAATATCCCTTAATGTTAATATTAAATATTTTATAAATAACAACTATTATTATTTTCAAACCATCTGGGTACCGCACCTTTTTCTTTGTTTCTGTTTTGTATTTCTCCACTTCTCTGTAAGGCCAAAACCTCCTTGTTTTAACACAAATGGATTTGCTCTCTGGGTGATGGCAGAGATGTTCTTATTAGCCTTCCTGAGTTGCTAAAGATTGTGCACATTGCTCTTTCTGTAGAAAATGGCTATCAAGTGATTACAGGTCAGTACACTAGGGGCTATACGAGGCTGGGAGAGAATCATTCATCCCTTTTGGGAGGTTAGAGGTACAGTATGTTTGTGTCTGTATACACCCCTTTGAGTCAGTGTTTTTTTTTTTTTAAACAATTTTTATTTTCCACAATATTAATTTTACATTACATTTTCATATATCATATTTTTTACA
>JANHFT010006367.1:52706-72444 GCA_032467955.1 Pseudoxenodon macrops
ATTGATGTGGCTTTCTGGAAGTATACGTTATTCTCTGCTATTTAAAAGAAGATACAATAGCACTGGGCCTCTTCAGAGCAAGCATTTATTTTAAAAAGCTTCTTCCTTTTGTTAAGTTGTCTAGAACAATAATAAAGCAATCTTTAAAAAATAAGTTAATAATTTGAACATTCTATAAGTATTTAGTTATTGACTTACCTCCTTGCTTAATTATAATAGTGATTTGTTTAATGATTGCCATGAAAAATGTCAAAAGTCACATGGGTGGCCACTTATGAATGCAATGATTTACAACCAGATTTCTGACCCCAATTATGGTTGGAAGTTTAATTCATTTATTTTGAATGGCACAACAGAACACAGTATTAACTGCTGTTTCTATTTTTGGTACTTATGCTGCTGCTTCTTGCTGGGTCATCCTTGGGAAGTCCAGTAGGCAGAACGTGTAGATTATTTAGCTGAGACAAAATGCCGGTGTACGCCACAAGGAAGCTAGTCTACACTGGAAGTTTAGAACTACCTATATCTTATCTTTTAAATCTTAAACTTTTTTTCAATGTGTTTCCTTTCTCATTATGGCAAGAAGTCACACTGCCACTTAGCCAAATTACAAGGGGCCTCAGTTGCAAAAAAAAAAAAAAAAAAAATTCGGATCTGTAAGATATCGGTTCTTGATGTATATACTGTACATGTGTATGCCATGCCCATTTAATTAATAGATTATATATTAACAATTCATCACCCCAAACTTGGAAAAAATAATGGTTAAGGAATTCATATGGCATGCCCTTCAAAAAGTTATAATCAAATATCAAAGCTTCTTTTAGTTTTGTATTCCATTCATGATTCTTAGACCCGTTCAAATTATTTTCCACAATGATAATAAATGCTTGAGTTTGTTCTAAAAAATAATCAGGTCTGTCCCATAGGACTCTATCATCTTCCAGAGTAGTTTTTAGGAGAAGGGGCTACAGGGGAATGGAAACCTACCCTCTTTCCACTATAGAAGCAGATAATTAACTGGATTTCACAGCAGCAGATTTACATAGTGTGGAAGTTCTCGGCATGAGGTATGGATTGCATGTCGTAGTTCTTAGCTCACCTTTACGTGAATTCACCAGTGACCTTGCATAAAGTACTACCCTATCCTTCGAAATACAGAATACATCTCATATTATCTGATTTTGCTTATCAATTCATGTTTATGGCATTACACTCTGGTGTTATCATTTTATTCTGCCATAATCACCTATACACCCAAACAGGGTATAAATATATAATGAAACCAAATAGCAACTAGGGCTATGCAAAGCATCCCAAAGGAACATTTAGCAAAACCTATTAAAACAAGTAACACATCTCTCTTCAAAGTATTAAAGCAATTTTAAAGCTCATATAGTTACTCTAAAGGCTGCTCAGATGTCTGTAGAATAGAAAAGCCAGTGAAACAAATCACTGTGTCTAGACACACTAAAAGGCAGAAATGTAGAAACAGCCTTTGAAGCAGCTTTAACATATGCTAACACATTTTATGACATGCCCCTTTAAAATGTTTTTCACTATTCATCCTAAGGAATATTAGTATAGATTTCAGTAGGTTCTTCAAAATATTATGCTAAAGCAGGACAATCCATTAGGAATTCATACTTACATAAACAGAAGCAAACTAGCAACAAAATAGTTCTTATCTGCCCCAAGAGGAGAGATCTTTAAAATATGACAAGGCTTTTACAAAGTTATGAGCTAGTTTCTATAGAATTTCAGAAGAGTAAGATTTACCCACTGTAAAATAATTATTCACCAGGATATGGTGAATGCTACTAACTTTGCTTGCAATGGAAATCTAAAATAGTCCATTACTCCAATTATATATATTTGTCATGTTTAGGGATTTCTCTCTTTTCACTATTAGTCAAGACTGCTTCATTTCAGAGCTACCTAGAGAATAATCTCTTAATGTGGTTCTTCATGCCTGCCATCTGGTTTCAAATCAAGCAATTAAAAAACCAAATAGAAATAAAGAAATCATGTCACTTAATATACTGCACATTTTTGATACAGAGATTCAAGAATATTTGGTGCAATATTGGGGTCTTTGAAGGTATAGTAATGTAACAGACTTGTCACTTTTAGCTTCATAAGATGAGAAATTTGCACAACCACGAAACAGCTGCCCTAGGCATGAACCAAGTTTAAGGGTACAGGTAGTCTTCAACTTATGACTATAACTGAGTCTGAAATTATGGTCATAAATCATGCCAGTCATCAATCGAGAAGCAAATGCCAGTTTTTGGCAAAAAAAAAGTCATAAATCAGGCCTGAAATGTGATCATGTGATCAAGAGGATGGAGGCAGCCATCTGAACTTTGAATCTGGGTGGTAAGTAGTTCTGGGGAAGTCCTTCCTGACTTTGAATGGGGTTGTAAGTTGAGGACTACCCTATATGTAGTGTTTAGACAATTTAGTGACTGCTCAAAATTATGGCAGCACTGGATGAATGGTAGTTGCATCCAGTCTCTGAAATCACAGCCATTGCAGCACCCATAGAGTGATATAATCAAAATTTGGGCACTTGGCAGCCTGTCCATACAACCGCAGGGATAGTTCAAGTCCTCCCACATGCCTATATCTCCCTCATCTCTGCCCTCTTGGCTGCCCTGGGATCTGGGCTCTATCACCTCTGCTTTGTCATCTTCTCCCTTCCATTACTTATGCAGCACCTCTACCCTGGCCCTTTGTGAGGCAACTGCTAGTCATACCAGACCTTCTTCCCAAGATTGTGTGCAGACTTGTCCAAGTTGCATGCAAGTGTCTCGCAAGGCTTTGGAAGGCATCAAAAGCTCACAAGAAAGCCAGAGGCAATTTGGACAAAGCACAATCATGTGCAATCTTTCCATGAGGCTTCTCATGAGGTTTTGAAGCCTTCCAAAGCCTCATGAGAAAACTGTACACAATTTTCTACACAAGGCTATACGTGGCCTCAGGAAGAAGGCCTGGTGAGGACAGCAGCTGTCACACAAGTGACCTGGCCAGGTATGCTTTGTCAATAGTGGGAAGAAGATGACAGTGACGGTTAACTGGGGACAGCAGGACCAACAGGGTGAGCAGAACCTAGGGCTGCCAGAGGTGGTAGAATACAGAGAGTCCGAAAGGGCAGGGATTGGGGGAAAATAGGTGATGGAGTTGAAGAGGAGGCAGAGGAGGCAATCCCTTACTTATTGAGGCTTGGGGCTGGAGGGTTCGCACGCAATGACCAGCGGGATTCAGTTAATGATGGCAATGGGGGACTGCTAGAATTGACATCACTAAGTGATGTTGACATATGATGTTTTGCTAAATGACATCAGCACTTAACAACAGAAATTCTGGTCCCACTTATTGTTGTGACTTGAGGATTACCTGTAGTGCTGTGATTAATGTGCTAGATTGGCGGGGAGATTTGTTCAAGTAAACCTTCAGCCAAGGGAACAGACTGGATGACTGTGAACCAATTTTTCTCGCTCAGCTCAATCACAGGTTTCTGGGTTGAAAAATGGTAAGAGGATGTAATATGTACCTTCCAATGATTTTCTGAATAAAAGCAATATAGGAATATAAGATATAACATACATAAAAATAGCAGCAAAATATATATCAGGATTGTTTTTGCTTGTGATTTGCTTTTCATGAGTAAGGTAATGTCAAATTAGTTGTCTATCCCTGTACTAAAAAGAGCACTATTAGAACAATGTTTTCTAACGGTGCACACATTACATAGACCCGAGCCAAAAAAGACTGTAAAATTGTCTTTAAAACAAATTTTATAAAAGATTTTTTTCTTCTTTCAGGCTATTTGCTACTACTGAATGTACATCTCTGAATATCATGGATCCTTGGAGGGTAGATAAATAAAAAAGCTGCTTGATAATATTATGGATTCTCTTAAATTAATATACAATAGTTACACTGGTCTCTAAAGTATATAACAGCCCAAATATATTGCAATGTGGGCAGGGGAAGATGGGGGAGAGAATTACTGTTTCATATTTAGTCAGATGATGAAAAAGCCAACTCTCAAGCTTCCTTTCCGAGACAGAAGAAATGAGTCAGAAGGAACCTCAAGATAACATCAACCAGATCCTCGTACTATTAAAAAAAAAAATCCATGAAAAGATTTCTCTAGCAAAGTATTTCTCTGTTCTGTGCCAAATGTTAACTAAAATACAAAATGTATGAGTTTTTACACAAAAACTCCTTAGAAGCAAGAATGGAATAAAACAAACACACATGCTGTAACGCTGTAATAACTGAACTATTTTTGCCCTTTCAAAGAGAAAAGTTAAACGATGATCAATGACTAATCATGATCACATTATTTAGTAGTCTGGAGTACCTGTACAAGTAGTCCTCGGCTTACAACAGTTACCGAAGTACAACAGCACTGAAAAAGTGACCATTCAAAGAAAGTACTGAAAATAAGTGAATCAAACCAAGATGGAAAAAAACTGAAATTCTCTACAGCAGAGATGTCAATATCCAAGATACATTAGAAGATATTTCCCATTTACAAGAAGCTCTAATACTAGAAGATTATATAAAATCAGCACTCTGGTCATTACCAAGTTGGAAAGCTACAGGAACTGAAATTTGAAATATAACAAAGGAAGAGAAGACTTGGTATAGATTAATCAAACTATGCCAGTAAATTTGGAAAATGATTCAGTAGCCAACAGATTGGAAGAAGTCAGTCAACTTGGCAATAATAAATAAAGGAGACAAAATAGAACATGCAAGTTATCATACAATAGCCTTAATTTCACATGCCAGCAATATAATGCTTAAGATCATCCAACAGATGATCTTACATAGAAAAGGAGATGCCCTTTACTTCTTGAAAGGACCAAGGAGCAAATACTATTTTTGCTGATGTAGACTAGATAATTGAGAAAGCCAAGAATGCCAAACAAAATTCAGTATGTGCTTTATTGACTATAGAAAGAGCTTCAAACATTTTTTTAAATTATGTTACCCATATCAAGCTATGGAATATCCTTAGCAAACCCTAGAACATCTTACTGTCCTCATGTGAAACCCACACACATGACAGGAGTACACCATCGAGTCAGAAGATAATGATATAGATTGGCTTCAGGCTGGCAAAAGACTGAGACATGGCTGTACGCTGTCATCTTGTTTACTCAACTTTTAATGTTGAATATATATTGAGAGATGTTGGATTAGAAGAAGATAAATATGGTTTGAAAATTGGACTAAGAAGCCTGCACTATGCTAATAACAATATTCCAATAGCTGAAAGGAACAGTACATTCTAGTAATGAAAATCAAAGAGCGCAAAACATAAAGAACATATTAGTAGCAAAAGGCACAGCAACCAGCCTTAGAACAGACAATGAAAATATCAAAGTGGTGAATAGTTTCTGCCTTTTGGGTTGACTGTCAACAATAAAGCAACCAGCAGTCAATAAATAGCAGCAGACTAGCATTTCACGGGATAGAAATGAAAAAAGGTATTCTGATGACATGTCTTTACATCAGAATGCTCAGAATGTGTAGGGAATGGACTTCCCTGTGGTAGCTGATGAATGTGAAAGATAGAATTTCAAAAAAGTCAGATAAAAAAAAAGTATTGATACTTTTGAATGCTGGTGTTGGAGAAGACTCAAGAGGATACCATGGATTATGAATAAGAATGATTCAATCCAGACTTCTCACTTAAAATATTAACTATCAGGCACATTCTATATATTGAACACATTTGGAAACTAAGCTCTCCTGATAAGAGTTATATTGGTGGGAAAGGAAAAAGAAGTAAAAGGCAACCATCTGACAATATATAGACTTGATTACAGAGGTGATGGGTACCCCAGTAGAAGACCAGAAGGGTCAAGCTGGGGACAGATCATCCTGGAGATATTCTATGTACATTGTCATTTGGAGTTGAACCCCAACTTGATGGCACAATATCAATCAAAACAAGAAAGGAAGATACGTTATTCTGGTATTTATCAGAGTGCTAGATAAGTAAATGAGAAGATCTGGAGTACATATATATGGTTCAGATACTGGGGAAAAAGCAGAACAAAACAGAGACCCATTTGCATTATTTTCCCAATGTAAGAATTCTAATTATAGAAGTTTAGTATAATTAGTAAACAGCTTAGTGTCCAACTAAATGACATGCTGTACAATTTTTTTCCTTGCAATAAAAATAAAAATGTCAAAACATGAACAAAGATCAGTGTGAGGGAACAGGTAGCTGCACATTTTAGCTCTCTCTACACATCAGCTAGAAAGACAGGCCAAGGAAGGAAGGAAGAGTGCAGGTTTATGTGCTGTTTCAAGATATTTATATTTTTATGGGTTGCTAATAAATTAGATACCAGAAAACCACGCTATTCCATCAGATGTTATCATTTAAAGTTTTATGCTTTTCCGTTAGATTAAAATTGACAATCCATAGTTGCATAAATAGCATGTATTAACACTAAACATTCTTACACATTTATACAACATTATTTGTGGTCTAAGAATTTATTCTACTTTTTTTAAATAGTACACATTTCCTATAAAGTGTATGTAGGTACTTCTCGTTCAGCAACCACAATTGGAACTAACAACTCTGTCCCTAATCACAGTGGTTGTTAAATAAAATATTAAGTGACTGCAATGGGCTTATAACCTCACTTCCCTTTGGTTGTTAATTAAGCAAATTATTGCAATTGTGAAATATCACATGATCACAACTTTTATTTTCTTCTCTGTAAGGTTGTTGCAAGTCAGTTATGAAACAAACAAATGATGATTACCGATTGCAGAATACTACAATGGGGATTGTTCACAAAGCTAATTATTTTATACCACCAAACTTTGAATGAATGTTAAATATCAGTAAATGAGGACCACCTGTACCTGATTTAATTTATGCGTAGGGTAAAATGAACTTAAAGATGCTGTCTTGATTTTAGTAGGATTTACAGATAAGCTTATTTAATACTGAATCCTTAAGTTAAATAATAATATAAAGGTTAATTGAGTAGTTTTTCTAAGCTGGTGCTATGTGGACAGTATTTTAATCCAATGAAGAGGTGCAAGAACATTGGACCAATGTGTTTCAGCTCTCAAATGTTACATAATTCACTGAATTACCGGTATACAATGCTCATTAAAAAAGCAAGAAATCTTTCTTTGCAACTGGACTGATTTTGAATTAAAAATCATGTTTACCGGTAATTTAATTTCCAAATTTAGAGGTCACCCAGACAACTCAGCAGCTTACACATAAAAAGAAAAACAGCATACCAAAATATAGCACGTTGAGCATAAAACAATTCAAACAGATCATTCAGCAGACATAACATAACAAACAACTCCCCCCCCCACCCTTCACGCCAGCCCTTTCAATCACCCTATGCCAAAGCCTTGGAGAACAACCAGTTTTTTAACAGTTGCCTAAATATTACAAGTGTGAGACATGCATGCAAGGGAGGGAGGTCATGCCAGAAGTCTGGCACTACAACACAGAAGGCCCATTTTCCAGATCTGTTAATTGACAAGATTCAGTGGGTACCCACTCTGTTTGATATATTATCTTGATAGAAACAACTGGAGATAGGCAGGCCATCAAACAGCTGGCCCTATGCCATATAAGGCTTTAAATAACCAGTGCCTTGAACTGCACCCAGAAGCCAAATACTGTATTTTGGACAATAAGATGCTCCGGACTATAAGATGCACCTCACTTTTGGAGAGGAAAACAAGAAAAAAAATCTACCTCTGCCTCCCAGCAATTTGCCTCCTTGCAGCAAACAGCCTGGTCAGCTTCAGCACAGCCTGATTTAGCATGAGCAGCTGATTGGCGGTCAGATCTGCCTCCCAGATTACCACTGATCAGCTGTTCCAAGCCGTCACTGCCCATCGCCATTGCCACCTATTGCCGCCTCCATGCATGATTTTTGACTCCACAGTGAGTGCCACATCCCCACCACCTGGAATGGGCTTTTGGCCCATTTCAGGTGGCGGGGATAGGTGACACCCACTTTTTGGGCGGGGGGAGTACATCTTATAGTCTGAAAAATACTGGTACTTTACAACCAGTGTACCTTACAAAGTAGTAGAGTCATATGAGCATAACAATGAGCTATGCCATTGTATTCTGGACCAACCTGGGTTTTCAAAGGCACCCCACATAAAGTGTGTAACTGTAATCTAATTGTGGGGTGACCATGACATAAGTGATTATCTGAAGGTATATACTAGATGTACCTGTGCAAAGGCCTTCTTTAATACCTCTGCCACTTACTCCTCAAGCAGGTGGCAAGAGGTCAAGAGGACCTCTTACAGATTTAAAGGAGATGACCTTTATAGAAATATGCAAGAACAGTTTGTAAGGAAAAAGCAGTTGGAGTATTTTTAAAATCCAGAGCAACAAGATAACATTTGGAAGAAGATCAGGCAGCTGCTTCCCTGATTTACTGGAGTATAAAGGGAGAAGCAGACTTGCAAGATTCTGTTATTATTTCCTATGGAGTCTAATCTATCTGGGTGGGGGTGGGTGGCAGAATCCCAGATTGTATGCCAATCTTGAATGGGGAAGTGCAAACTTTTCTGAGGGTTAATGATGGAATATTCTGGGATTCAGTGTGATCAAATAAACACAGCCACTGGGCCTTGTCAGGATTGGGCTTCAGCATGTTCTTCTCTATCCAGACCTCAGCAGCCCTGGGGGACTAAACTAGGACATACTAATGATGCCTGACTCCCAACCAACAGATGACCTCACATATCAGTTTCACACAGATGTTAACAGAAAGGGCGAAAGTGTTGAATTCTGCAGAAACCCACAAATGAAGAACCATGGTGGTGGTAGATCTCTCCCCACCAATCAATATTGATTGAAACTAGTCACAGTAAAAGAAGAACCGCTGCAAGCTGATGCTTCCCATTCCAACTCCCAAAGCTGGCTCAAAAGGATAATCATGTCAATGGTACTGAAACAGATGCACCACCACCATCTTGACTCTGCCATAGGTCATGAACAAGCATGACCAATGCTGGCTTCATACTAAATTCCTGAGATCTGCTGAAACCAATCCAGATAATCTACTTAATCCATGTTCCTTTGGAGTTGAAACCCAATTATGATCTTCTCCACTCCCTGCCTAAAAAGGGAAGGTTGGAGACTAGATGGTAATTATGCAGGAACTTGGGGTCCAATGTTAATTTCTTACTCAAGGAATCTGGACCGATGCACAGGTTACCTCCCAGGCAGCTTTTAACATCCAGGAATCATCTCTAGAGTCGCTAAGTAGAATATTCTTGGAATTTGGCAGATAAAGTGAGAACAATTTCTGCAGAGATACTGTACAGAAATAGCCCATTAAGGTAATTTATAAATATGTTCATTATGAAAACTGTTACATTTCAGATAAGAATATCCTATTGCAGTTTATTTAATATACATTTTTCCAAATAAGTGTTTTTTAGGAAGAATCATAATTCATTTAAAAGAAAAGGTAATTATACTTTTGTCAGTAAGGTTCTCAAAATAAATAAGTCTTAATATTCATCAATGCAAAGAACTTATGATTTATATAACAGCATTATCCATAATATACAAACAAAATCATTCACACACAAAAATTGTTTCATGAATACCATTATTTTAAGAATAAATGATATGTTTTCTAACTGTCTACATGTTTATAAGTAGGTTTTCCAGCTTCTATAATTTTGAATTTCTGACAATCAAACAATATAAATCTACGGGAGTTGAGATAATGCTATTTTAAAACACTATTTTCAAAAGTAACTTTATATAAAGAACAACAGTTCAAGAGAATAGCTTAGTGGAGCTGGGAAGCCAGAATATAGCTGGAGTATGAACTATTTGCATATAATATTTATTTCATAGTTTATCCCCTTCTTTGTGTTGAAGCCCCTGGATGCAGAACAATGGTAATAATGAAATAACAGAAACTATGGTGTGCAAACCATTTCATCTGATTCTGATTTCCCAGTGAGCAATGTTCTTTGAAAAAAAATCCCAAGGAAAAATAGTCCATTCTCCTAATTATGATGATACACTCTTATGCTCTTATTTTAAGTTTTATCCCACCTTTCATATTGATATGATTATAAATAAATTTATTTATTTTTATTTATTTATTTTGTCAAGCATATGTAAGATAACAGATAAAAGTATAAACATGATTTTGAATACATGAAAAGGATACAAATAAAAAGGGACATTAGAACAGGGACAGTAGGCACGTTGGTACGCTTATGCACGCCCCTCACAGACCTCTTAGGAATGGGGTGAGGTCAACAGATAATTTTATGAACTACACTTAGGTCAGACCAAAGGCGGCATAGTTCTAAGTTGTCTAAGACCAAAATTTCAAGTCTGGTAGCATAAGGTATTTTATTGCCGGTAGAGGAATGGAGGACTCTTCTCGTGAAATATCTCTGGACTCTCTTTACCAACCTCGGAAGAATGGAAGGCTGAGTCAACCTTGAACCGATCAGGATCAAACTGGTGGTACTCAGCAGAATTAGCCTGCAATACTGCATTCTGCACCACCACTAAGGGTAAGTACAGGTAGTCCTCAACTCATAACCACAATTGAGCCTAACATTTCTGTTGCTAAGCGAGACATTTGTTACGTGAATTTTGCCCCATTTTACAACTGTCCTTGCCACAGTTGTTAAAATGTTAAGTTGTTAATTGAATCATTGCAGTTGTTAAGTTAGTAACCTGGTTGTAAAGTTAATGTGCCTTTCCCATTAACTTTGCTTGTCAGAAGATTGTAAAAGATGATCACATGACTCCAGGTCATAAATATGAGTCTGTTGTTGTCAAGCACCTGAATTTTGCTCATATAACCATGAAGATGTTGCAATGAGAAAAGTGGTCATAAAACACTTTTTTCAGTGCTGTTGTAACTTTGAATGGTCACTAAATGAACTGTTGTAAATCAAGGACTACTTGTAGTTATTCTTTTAACCTTTGAATGTTTAAAAGACTTGCTAAAGGATCTTTCTGGACTAGGTATTTCTTCTGTAGAGCACTCTGTCCACTTGATGTTACACAGTGAGATAGTTTACTTGGATGCTCAAAAAACCTGTTTTATATAATACTCTTAAGAATTAGATGAGGATTATGCTTATTCCTGCTTTCCAGGTTATATTTCCCATAACATTCTTCAACCTTGCTATCCTAAAGATGGACACAATTTCAAAATATTTATCAAAATCAATGTTCATCTTTCAAACGGAGAATCTGTGGCCTTCTGCTGTTCTGCATTGTAACTCCAAGGATCCCAATCAACACATTGAAATGAGTTTTACTTCAGCAGAATCTGAAGGAACACTAAATCTGAAAGATCACAGGCTTTTATTCTTGCTTTACAGAATGTAAGCAACCCATGTACTTAGGAAATAAATCTTAACTGCAGAAAATTAGCATTAAATTGGTATTATATACTAGCAATCAATCAAGTGGACAAGTTTGCTACTTGTCAAATAAGCTAAAGAGCAAACATTTAAAGAGTATAAATTTAAATTACGAGCATACCTCGTTTTATTGTCCTTCACCTTATTGCACTTCATGGGTATTGCATTTTTTACAAAACCCTCCACCAGCAAAAAGATTTTGACTCACTGAAGGCTCAGTTGATGATCAGCATGTTTTTAGAAATAAAAGTATTCTTAATGAAGAAGGTATGTACACTTTTTTTAGACAGACTTTTATACTTTTTTTATTCTTGCTTCTGTAAAGCAAGAAAAGAAGCCTGTGATCTTTCAGATTTAGTGTTCCTTCAGATGTTTCATTACCCAATTAGGTAACATAATCAGTGCAAGCCAGTGTGGGTTTTGCTCCCTGATTATATACAGTAGCTTGCCCTGCCAGTTTTGGTAGGGCCACAATCTCCTTGGTAATTCCTTTGTTATACATGTGGCATAAATCTCTGTTTATCTGGCTTTTCTATACTTTTTTTCTTAGCTTTTTGTCTCTTTTGAATAGTGTATAAACATGGTTTGTTTCTGTGTGCCTATTAATAGCTGATTTGTCTCAATGCCAAGCTTCCAGGAATTTTTAGATTTGACTTGTTTCTAAGATGCTTACAGTTTCCAAGTTCAAATTCTGTTTGAATTCATCCATGTATTGTGAGAGTAAGGATTTTTTTAACTGCTAGTTGGTGTTTGTGGATGTACTCTGCTAGCTTTCTGGCTGTATGTCTTACACTACAGAGTAACTGTTATAGTCTTTACACTGTATACTGTAGATGAGTCCTGATTGTTTGTGTGTGTGTGTGTGTGTGTGTGTGTGTGTGTAGTGGGTTGTAAATTGTTTTGCTCAGGGTTGTGCCTTGCACACATGTGCAAAGCGCGTGCATGCGCGCTCATACAGCAGTCAAAAAATAGCTTCTGTGCATTCAAAATGGCGGTGCCCATGGAGACACCAAAGGAAAAGGCTCTGTGATGTCATTGCCGAGTTACTACCAGTTCTATAAACTGAATAGAACCGATAGGAAACCACCTCTGGTGTGTGTGTGTGTGTTGCATTTAAGATATTTTGGAGGACTCTATAGTTGGTTTGTGTACAATTGTGACACTGTTGGTTGTTTCTGAGGTGTTTTTAATATGTTACCCTTTTCATAGCTTGTGTTGGTTGTGCTGTAGTAGGTTGACTACAGCAGACTTCTCAATAAAATTGTGTGGGTATCCATGTTGCTGGAAGATGTACAGAAGTCTGTTTCCTTTTTCTACTGTTCCATTGCATTCACTATTTATATTTACTGATTACATTATTCTTGCAAGAAAATTAGCATACTTGACTAGAAGTATTTAATGGGGCACTAATTAGTACTCTTATTTTTATTAGTACTTTATTTCCCCCATGTTTTAACATTTCTTTGAGAAATAAAGTTAGAAACATGTGATAGAACTTTTTAAGAATTTGGGAACAGTAACAATATGTGCATGTACTCATCACTACTGCTAAAAAAAACAGGCCAGTACTTCAAAAGTAATGCAGGGTCAAGCAAGAAATAAAGCTATAAATGTGTTATTCCTTATTGCGAACAATCAATCAGAACAGACCTGGAAGGGACCTTCTAGTCCAACCCCCACCTCCAAAAAAGAGTAAGTAAACTGAATCCTATAATTAAGAAATTGAAAAGTTAACGACTGACAGCTTTAGACTTATATCTTTCCCTTCCACTTGTTCATATAAAATTACATTGCCCATTTTGATTTTGCAGCCTGCTGGTAAATCAGTCTGTTTTGCAGAGTACTTCTTGAGTGGATGGCTAGAGAGAGTACAGCATACACTATTTGCAAAAACAGTTTACTTGACCTTATTTCCATCAAATGCAATGCAATGCAAAATGGGAGGCAACAGTCAACATTCCTCTGCAGTAAAAGTGCCTGACAGTCCTGTGGCTTCTTGCCATCTGTTTGAGCACTTGCTGTTCTTTGCAAAAGGCGTGGCAAGCAAATGAGAGGTTATGAACACCTCTGACAGGAGGAAAAATTCCTTTACAACTAATTCACTAAATAATTCTGCCATGCAAAAAGGAAAATGCAAAAAGGAAAAACCTAACTTTGCATACTGCAAATAACTCAAATGATTCATATTTAAGTAAAGTCCCCTGTGTGTTTTGTTGTTAGGGAAACTACTAGCATTATTTAAAGTGCATGAAGTGGTTTCTTTATTTCACAGGAGACACATTACAAGGCCACAGACAAGAGGTAGTTCTCACAAATGTAATAAATCTGAATCTGGGTTGTAGGCACCAAAGAGCAAATGGGAAATACAATTTTATGTTGAAGAGATTTTATATATGAAACAGGCTCAACCGAATTAGCCTTGCTTGTCTTCTGAAATGATACAAACCAAAAGCTTGTTTAGTACCTCACTAAGAAATTATACTCAAGAAAACATCCACTTTCAAGACTAAAATAAAGAAATAAAAGATTGAAGAACATCAGTAGGCAATTATCCCTCAAAATTTCTGCCAGAGCTATCAATCAAGTCTATTTTCTGACCCTCACTTCAGGCACTTAAGCCTAACCTAACTATCTTTCACACATAAATATAACCAATGAATGGGAATACTGAAAGCTATTTATCTTCCATCATTTGTACTACATGCTGATCCTGCTCTGTTGTCCGGCAGTAGGAAAAACTAACATACAAAGCCAAACACAATTATTCCTTATAAACAAGACGACAATTCTTACAGCTACAACTCTTTTAAACTGCATTAGTTCAAAAAGTATTATTAATACAAAGCACAGTCAACATACATAACAGCTTCCATACCACACCCAAGATGGCTCACCATACAATACAAATAGTCCTTGATTAGTAATTGTTTGCAATTATGATGACGGTAAAAAAATAACTTTCTGACCAATCCTCACATTTATGATTTTTCACAGATCTGTAAAGCAAAGGAAAGCTGAAGTAAGATCATAAGCACAATTGTGATTTTATTGAGCAGCCACTTCGCTTAACATCCTGGTTCTGGTTCTACTCCTAGACCATAGACATACAAAGCATAATCTAAGGCTTGCTGATACTATAGCAATCACCAGATAATGAAAGGAAGTTGCAACTAGTTTAAAATGTACAGGGAGGGTGTTTATATTGTATTAAACAATCTGCACTGGTTGCAAAGCATACTAAGCACAGTTTATCGTGCTGGAACTGATCTTTAAACCCTAAGCAGTATAAAGTTTTACAATATAAATGGTCACATTTTCTATTACAGATCCATTTAGCTGTAAAGTTGTAGTCCCTCTTGAGAATATTTACCTGTCAGAGGTCTATCTTTCTGGCATACAGAATGGGTTATCTCCTGCATTTCCCCAGGATATGACATGTACTCCTCATGATTTTACTAGTGTTTAAGTTTATTAAATGGTTTTAGTGTCACTGCTAACATTAGTTTTAATTGGTGTTTTTCATGTTTTTATTCTGTTTTTGTTTTTAAAATATTGTCTGCCTTGAGGCAGTGCTAGAGTAGGAAGACAGATATGAATCAAATCAGTAGACTGTTGCTTGACATTTATATATATTATTGTCTACTTTTAACATGACATATGCTCTAAGAATGAGACATGTTATCTTCAGAGAGAACTGTTGTAATTGGTACTCAAACAAATCAAATATGAACTACAGGTAGTCTTTGACTTAGAGCCACAACTGAGCCCAAAATTTCTGTTGCTAAGCAAGACAGTGGTTAACTGGGTTTTGCCCATTTTACGAACTTTGTTGTCACAGTTATTAAGTGAATCACTGCAGTTGTTAAGTTAGTAATCCGGCTGTTAAATGAATCTGCCTTCCTCATTGTCAGAAGGTTGCAAAAGATGATCACATGACCTCAGCACTGCAACCGTCATAAATATGAACCAGTTGTCAAATGTCAAAATTTTGATCATATGACCATGATGATGCTGCAACAGTTGTAAATGGTGAAAAACGATTATATGTCACATTTTTCAATGCTATTGCAACTTTGAATGGTCACTAAATGAATGGTTGTAAGTTGAAGACTACTTGTAGCTATTTATTTGTAATTACAATTCCTTCAATGGTCAATTTAATTGACATGCATGGATAACATACGTGCACAAAGCTGTGCTTGAAACTTTTTGTATTTTGTACAATTGGTTGATGTGAACCTCACCCTCCACCTGTAATGTCTAATTAGGACTTGCTCTCACTGAATCACTTCAGTTCCTGATATACAGTAGTGGATCTGAAGATATATATATATAGCTGTCTGTTCCCTTATGCACACAAATGTGTCTCTACATCTTTGTAGGTATAATTATCTTCAACCATCAGAATTTGAAAAACGGTGTGCCAATTCAATCAACTATGATATTTTAAGACGAAGCACTGTAGTTATTTGGATACATATATATATAAAATATGAATGCACTTAATTCTTAGGTTTTTTTTCAGAGAACAACTACATAATGCAAATCTTAATTACCATGTCCTGCTACTAATTCAATCTTGCTCCTATTGTAAAATATTATTTTTGTTCTAATGTGATTAACCAAAAGCCTGTCTAGTGACGGGGGAAAAACAAAAGATCTGGCTATGGCTGCTCTTAATTACACTTTGTAGATTATTCATAAGTTTTTCCCATACTCTTGATGACTCACTGCTCTGTATTCATAAATGAATGTTTGTAAAGCTCTTGATAAGAAAGACTGATAGATAATATGTACTTAAATGTTTTCTTTTAAAGTAATCCACCTTATAAAATATAGTGAATAGCAAACTAATTTCAAGAAGGGCCTAAAAAACACCCCAAACTCTTTTTCTGATAGATATAAAACTGAATTATATCTACAGTGGCTGACTTCTAGTGAAATCTACTGATATCACTAAAAGTCATCTTATGAAATCATTGTTTTTTTTAAAGCATACAATTAGCTGGATCTCTGGACATTAGTAATTTTGCTTATCCAATTGCCTGCAAAACTGTGTGCTCCTAGATGTTTAAATAAATCTGCATTATATTCACCTATACGTGATATTTTTATTGCTATACCTGACACGCAGGAGGTTATATCTTTCAAACATAAATACTTATGATTTTTATTAAGACCAAATATGACATTATTAACTTCCTCATAGAAAGGTAGAAGACTTTTACTCTGAATATTTGAAAGCCAGATAGATAGGGGGAGAAAGGAGAAACTAATTAGCATTTCAAAGAGGTGAATACTGTTATTATGAAAACACTAAATATTCTGTATGCATGGCATGGAATTCAACAGCAATTATGCCATAGCCTGGATGTCTCAATTACAGTTTGAGAAGCAGCATAATTCAGATAAGCAGTAAGAATCCTATAGAAAGCCATCATCCTTGTATAAATATAATTTGAAAATTTTCAAACAAATTTGAAAAAGCTTAAGAGTTTTGTGTCACAATAACTTAGAATGGATGAAGATACAGCAATAAAACCATAACAAATAGTATTAAAATATAACAATGCATACAAAACCCAATAGACAATTAGCATTAGCTAGTCCTATGCAAAGACGGACAGTCACTCAGGCTAATAGAGGCTCTAGAATTGCTTTTGACTGTTCCACAAATCTTCCTGCTAAACACATGATAGTAGTAATTCTGTGGCGGAATTGAAAAGTGCAAGTGACAAGTTCTTCCCATATAGCAGTGAGTGGAAAAATAGGAAGGGTATAGTCCAAAGGCAGGAATAGACTATGTTAAAATTAAAATGGTACCGCCTAATTCATTTATTACCTTTGCAAAAGAAATGAGGAAGAAAGATATGACACAATTATACCTGTACAAGAATATTATACGATCGTGACAAGGTAAACATACGTTTTAATGTGTATAGATTTGTATCAGCTCATGGTAGAATGCCTAATCAGCATACGGTTGTTCAAATTGTTTATTATTGCTGTACTAAAACATTCAATAAAAATTGGAAGGAAGGAAGGAAGGAAGGAAGGAAGATTATAATGAGAGTAAGGATGGGTCTCAGGGAAGTCCTGCCTTAGCACCTGGACATCATAGGTGCCCCTAACATGAAACCCATGTCATGCCCACCCCAGTCACACCCATACCCCTAGCATAGAGGAATACTTTCTACATAATAAATGACAGTATGCTTATCCACACTATATGTCCATTCAATTGCTGTATTAAATTACTGTTTCCTACTTCTATATCTGCATTTGGGAAATAGGCAAAAATGAAAGACTATATTCCTTTTTTATTCTAATTACAATTCTATGCTTGTAATAATCAAATAAGAATAGAGGAGTACAAGATATGAAACTCAAATATCTTTAAAATGTTTAGGTTTACCAACCTGCAGTCATCAAGTGCTGAACATCTTGCCTTGGGCGAGTTTGAAAATTAGATACCGTGAATAATAATATTTTTCAAATGGAAATGTGTACTTGCATTTTCTAATTAAATAAATGATGCGTAATTGCTTATCTAGCCCTTACATTTTAATTATGTTTTTCCTATTCATTAAACTAAAGAAAACCATAAAAGATCACTGGCTGATTATGATCAACTTTGGAAGACACATGTATATTAACAAAATACATCCTGAATTGGAATTGTACTTTCTTGATAGAACTTCGGTAAATTATTCTTGTTCAATTACCTGCTACAGAAAGAAAAAAATCAAATAAAAGAAGCTAAAATATCTGAGCAACACTATCCACAAACTCTACAATAAAGCCAAATATTAGGCCTTTGACAGATTCTAGAGCCATGATGGTGAACCTATGGCACGTGGAGGCCATTTCTGCAGGCACGCGAGTCATCACCCTAGGTCAGCTCCACATCGCATGCGCGTGCCTCCCACCAGTCAGCTGATTTTCAGGTCCCTGCCACGCATGCAGGAGACGCGCATGCTTGCCCATGCCACCCCTCCTAGTTGTTGCCACACGGCCTGTTTTGGATGCCAGGTAAGTACAGAGCTCGCATGGAGGCTCTGGGAGGATGAAAAACAGGCCTACCAGAAGTAGAAATAGGACATTTCTGGCCTCCAGAGGGCTGGGAGAGGCCATTTTCACCCTCATGGAGACTTCATAGGGCAAAAAATAGGCCTACTGGAAGTCCGGAAAAAGGTCCATTTCCGACCTCCAGAGGCTTCAGGCAGGCCTGCTAGGCCCAAAATAGGGCACAGAGGGTCAAGTACGCATGCGCGATGGTGAGTGTATGGGGGGTCACATGCGCCTGCACATGGGTACGGGGCAGCGCGGGCTGTTGCAAGCACATGGATAGGGGTGTGTGTGTGCATGGGGGGCATTGCATTATGGGTGTGGGCATGCGCAAGCACGCTTTTGGAATCCAAGCAAAAAATTGTTAGCCATCACTGTTCCAGAGTATTTAGAAAAAAAAGTAGAAAACCTCTGACCTGTTGGGTTATTCTTTGAGAAAAGTAGTGCAGTCTGAGGTGACCTTTTTCCAATATTTGGCATCATCTGTTGACTATGACATCCCCTCTTTCTTCAGACATGCCATAATTAGGCAGTCATTTTTTTTAACCCAATATTGTATAGTGTCATCATCACCTCAGAAGATTACCTATATGACAGTAGGAATACTGCAATGACCTGAACTTTGTGAACCAAACTAGAGTGAACATCATGGAAAATTTTAAACTGTTCCAGAAGTTAACGGACTTGAGTTATCTTAATTCAATATTTTTTCTGGTATAATGCACCATTTAAGTTAACTGGAAAATACTAACAGCAGAGTTTTGTAACACAGGTAGTCATTGATTTACAACAGTTCATTTAGTGACCAAAGTTACAACAGGATTAAAAAAGTGACTTATTACCGTTTTTCACTTATGACTGTTGCAGCATCCCACAGTCATGTGATCAAAATTCGCATGCTTGGAAATGTTTCATATTTATGATGGTTGCAGTCTCCTAGGGTCACATGATGATCTTTTGTGACCTTCTGACAAGCAAACTCAATTGGGAAGCCAGATTCATTTAACAATCATGTTGCTAACTTAACAACTTCAGTTATTCACTTAACAACTGTGGCAAGAAAAGTCATAAAATGGGGCAAAATTCACTTTATAAATGTTTCAGTTAACAATAGAAACATTGGGCTCAATTGTGGTTGTAAGTGTCGAGCCCTGTTCCAGCTCGCCATTCCTGAGAATTTATGAACAGTGAACTGCTTATCTCAGAGGGTCAAATGAAG